>VHIU01000357.1:0-49518 GCA_010577795.1 Isatis tinctoria | reverse complement strand
TGTGTTTTATATGTGGTGTTAATTTTCTTAATCTTCTTTTAAGTATAAAGATTGCATTGATATTTTGAAATTATTTGATCATTTCTCACTTCTTTTGTAGAGGAACTTCCTCACATTATATAATATTTTGAAATTGGTCAATATAGCTAATTTGTTCTTTTATAAATTTAGAAAGTTATTAGTCTAGAAATAAAATTATTTGAATAAAACATACTTTAAAACTGAATAAATTTATTAGCTAATTGAATTATTAATTTATAAATTGTTTACTCACAAGTCACAACTGACTATCATATGACCATTTATAATGTTAGTGGACCACACTTGATCTAATCACATGCTAGGATTGTACAGCTAATGTAACTTTAGTTTGTTACTAAGGCCATTTGTTATTATTATCAAGAGCATCATATTTTATATTAGATTCAAATTTTCATATATGATATACAGATACAAACAAAATATTTAAAATTAAAATTGATAACTACCACAATTATGAAATATATATTATGATTTCAAATTAAAACATGTGTTAACTTATCAATAAATTATAATTTTTAAAGATGCAATTGAGAAATCTATTACAATAATTAATAAAACTCAAAATTGATTTTGATTATTCATAAATTTCGAGAGTCAATTCTTTTTAAATGGAAAGATTATAAAAATTGTTTTCAAATATTATATTAAATTAGATACAATTATTGATTACAAATAAATAATTTTAATGAATCATATACAATAACTAAATTTTGTACATTTTAAAACTGAAATATAGTTTTACATTAAAAATAAATCTCATAATATATAATCATAAACAATAACAATTTTTATGAAGTAATTATTGTAAAAACAATTATCTTAAAAATATTATTTTTTTACATGTGTCAGTACATTATTCCTCATCATTCTTATTATTAATACTAACTTTAAAATATTATATTAATATAATTAAATTGTATTTATTATCAGGTATACCAGTTTTTCAAATAATGGTATAATCTTTAGTGGGAATATATATATATGTATATTAATATTTTAAGTAGGCGTAGAATTTAATCTTTAATAATTAGACATGATGAGGAATTTTATAAAATAAATACTCAAGATACATCTACTCACTCCAACTCTTAACTCTTAAATCTAGGTGACTTATTGGACCACAGGTCAAACCAAACCAAAAAAAAATAATAATAATAATAAGGGAAACTTCGTGTGAAAAATGTTTCCGAAGTATTAAAAACGTTTTTACCAACAAAAAAAAATTCAATATCAGTTAATTAACGGTAACATGAAACTATCTATAAATGCAAACACAAGGCATTCATCATAAGCCACACTCAATTCAAAATCTTTAGAGAGAGTCAGAGAGAGCACCTTTAACAAATGGCTTATTCTTCTTCTTCCTTGAGCAAGCTTGTCTTCTTCTTCTTAGCTTTCCTTCTCCTGTTCATATTCTCAACCAATCTTGTGGCTGGAGAATCCGACAAAGTGAAACTTAATCTTTACTACGAATCACTTTGTCCATATTGTCAGAAATTTATAACCGATGATCTAGTGAAACTCTTTGAGTCCGATCTCCACCAAATCACCGATCTCAAGCTCGTTCCATTCGGTAACGCAAAAGTCTCCGATAACCTGACTGTCACTTGCCAGGTTCTTTTCAACTTGTTTATTGTTAGCTTTATATTATCATTTTCCCTTTTTTTTCCTTTTTCTTTGTTTAAAAGAGACTCTTTCATTCTATATAATCATTCTTTCCCAATACTAATGTTTTACAAGATTCTTCAGTATTACTCTTAAAGATGCTATTCAGCATTACTCTTTAAAGTAGTTAGTAAAGCATTTTAATATCTCCTAATGTTTAAATTAATTATGATTTTTTGTGATTTGTGAAGCATGGTGAAGAGGAATGTAAAGTTAATGCCATTGAAGCTTGCGCCATAAGAACTTGGCCCGATCCGGTATATAACTAATAAATGCACTTACTTTTATATTATCTACTGTATTAACATTTTATTATTGTTATTTTTTATGTTTTGGAACCTTTAGGCAAATAGTGGTCTGAATTTGAAAAATGTGATGATTTTGGAATGCAGAAAATGCACTACTGGTTCATAAGGTGCGTTGAAAAGCACACGAAAAACTGGGAATCATCGTGTTTTAAGACATATGGTGGTGAGAAAGCCATCAGAGATTGTTACTCCAGTGACCTCTCTAAAAATGTAAGTATGCATTAAACAACCTTGATATAAACATATGTTGTATAATTGTCATATAACCATAGAATTTTTCTTTTTTAACTCCAGCTCATACTTGGATATGCAAACCAGACTTTAAATTTGAAGCCGAAGAAAAAATATGTACCATGGGTCACAGTGAACGGAAAACCACTATATGATGTATGATTCTTGATTTCTTATAAACTCTGACTTCATTTATTCAGATTTTTTAATAATCAGTTAATATGCTTGTTCTCGTTTGTGGGGATGCAGAATTATGATGATTTTGTGGCACGAGTGTGCAAAGCGTACAAAGGAAATGCTTCTCTCCCACAACTCTGCAATTCCTCTGCATCGGCAAAGAAGAAAGTGTTGAGGATTCAAGTCTCCTATGCCGATGAGGCTTATAATTAACAAGAAAAGTACTTATTGAACTAAGGTTTAAGCTTATGTTATAAGTGGAATGATTAATAAAAATGATTTCTAAACATTTTCTGTTTACACGTTGATATATGAACTCTCGGGTTTTTTTATACAAAATAAAATTAAAAATGCATAAACTAAACTATGTTAAGAACCATTGATACAAGTAAAATATGACCTCTATAGGCTCTAAACCGACGAAGTGTAATACTGTAATGTAACTGGTAATTCACCAATCACACTTCTCTTTTGGTTATTTCTGTTTTTGATTCAACTCGAGTCCCAAAACGCTATATTTTCTACCAAAAAACGTGTTTCATGTAGATATTTTAAGACTATACTAGGTCCGGACCAGTGCTTTAGCACGGGATTATGCTTTGAAATTATATTGTATGCTTAGTTTTTTGACAAAATAATTGTTCTAAAAAGGATGTGATATAATTTTAATCTTATTGGTATATTTTACAGAACAATATATATATATATATATTATATATTGAATAATTTATCTTTATTTTAATGTTTTCAAAATCAAAATTTAAAATTTTATATATATATAGTCAAATAAAATAATTCGTTCATTTGATTAGTCAATTCGTTTTGAATTGTTTTGTAATTTTAATGGATTAACCAATCTTCTTGACATTTTTTAGTGGTTGGTATTTATTTTCAAAAATTAATATCGAAATGGATTAATCTGTTCTGTTGAAATTTCAAACTAATATTTTTAATAAATTATTATCAAAATAAAGTAATTCGTTTTATCACAACCCATGAAAAATATCAAATACTAAGACATCAATCCTAATTTTATAAAAAATTTAAAAATGTCGACCTAATTTTTAATATTTACATCTTATAATTTATAAAATTATTACTATTAAGCTTTATTTTTTATCCACGTTGTTATTTTTTGTTGATTAAAATAAATTCAAAAATATAATTATTTATCTTGTTTTGTGTCATGTATATTAACAAAAAAATAAATTTATGATTTATAAAATAATTAATATACTCTATTATTTTATTACATTTATCACTTGATTTATAATTTATTACATATAATTTTGTTCTAGTCCGTCTTTGAAGTCGGAAATCTTTTTTTTGTGCTTCCTTTTTGAATAATGTGTATTATAAATTTGGAAATTTAATATTTTAACAGTGTACCTTTTTTTAATAAATATCCTATATAGTTTGAATATGTTGTTTGAGCAGATGATAATTTTATCAATTTTTAATTTTTATTATTTAATTTTTTTTTAAAAACTACCTTTTCCAAGTCAATAATTTACATTTAATAAATTAGAAATGTATTAGTACTAACTTTGAATTTTTATGCACGTTTTTATTGTTTTGTTATTTGAAATATGCTCCAATATATATTTAACTTTTTGTGTGTTTATGTTTACCTAAATTTGATTTTATGATTTATAAAATAATTGATGTACTAAATTATTTAATTACATTTTTTTTAACACTGATTTATATATTGCAAATTATATGAGAACTATTACAGCGATGACTCTTACAACTGACAATTCTACAGTCTTATGAAGATCTCCGCCTGCTGGTTCCACCTGAACTTGTCTTATGAAGATACATGTCTGACGGATTTTCTTGCACCACGCTGAAGATCTCCTGCAATCTTGTCTCCTTTTTAATCTGCATAAATCCTGCATTTTCTGGGAATCGAAACCCAGATCTCCTGGTGTAGAAGCATTAGTGAACCTTTAGTCAAACCACTGGACCAAAGGGGCTTTCACAAATTATTTAATTACATTTACCATTTGATTTACAATTCAATATGCATGATTTTATTTTTATTGTCGTTTTTAATTAATCAGGATAGTGAGACCCATTTTTTTATATTGTTTGGATACTTGTTTAGTAGAAATAGTAATTTTATCAAATAATAATATTCAATTGCATTATATGTAATATATCACATCACTATTAGGTTAGTTCTAAAATGCTACTCTATATTAATAAGATAGATTTTGGTCTGGCTATATCCTATATCCCAAACCTGAAACCTAGAGCTTGACCATGAAACCCAATGTCAACCCCCACCCCTGTTTACTTAGCCGAGACAGCAAACCGCTCTAACTTCGTTTTTAATCACAATAATTCATTAGTTCTCTATAAACTGAAATTTGAATCTGTGATTTGTGGCATCTTAACAATCACACCCAATACCTAACCACCTTTATACAACCCAAATTCGGACGATTAGGAAAGTGAGCAGTGGCTGAATACTATGTGGAGTCGAAACTCACACAACTAAATTTAGAAATTCTAAATTTAGGGATCAGAAATTTCTGGAAATAACTAGTAATGAGATCATAAAAATACTTTTATTGAGTTGTTGTCGAATAAACTTGTCGTACAATATTTGTAAGCAAAAGTTAGCTAGCTTCTATCGACGGTTTGTGAGGGATTTCAGTTCAGTGGCTGCTCCCTTGACAGCAGTTATCAAGAAGAATGCACCATTTACTTGGGGTAAGTGCACAAGACAAGGCGTTCAGCACACTTAAGGAACGATTGACACAAGCACCTGTGTTGGCATTACCAGACTTTGAAAAGATGTTCGAAGTAGAGTGTGATGCATCTGGAATTGGCATTGGAGCCGTGTTGCATCAAAGGAAAAAACCAGTTGCCTATTTCAGTGAGAAACTTAGTGGAGCTACACTCAACTACCCAACTTATGATAAGGAGTTTTACGCACTGGTTAGAGCATTGGAGACTTGGCAGCATTACTTGCTATCCAAGGAGTTCATCATTCATACAGATCATGAAACCTTGAAGCATTTGCGAGGGCAGACATCACTGAAAAGAAGATATGCTAAATGGCTGGAGTTTGTTGAGACATTCCCTTATGTAATCAAATACAAGAAGGGCAAAGATAATGTGGTTGCTGATGCATTATCAAGGAGACACCTGCTCATCTCTACGATGAACTCTAAGGTGTTGGGTTTCGAACTCATTAAGGAGCAGTACCAAGAGAATCCAGACTTTGAGGAAGCATACAAGGAATATGGCAAAGGATCGTATGCAGCCTACTACCTTCAAGATGGGTTTCTGTTCCGAGACAAGAGGCTGTGTATACCCCAAGGATCAATCCGAGAATTGCTGATCAAGGAAGCACATGGAGGAGGATTGATGGGGAAATTTGGAGTAGCCAAGACCATGGCTGTGATCTCTGACCATTTCTTTTGGCCACGCCTCAAGAAATATGTGGAGAAGAATTGCAATGCATCATTTGCCATAAGGCCAAGTCCAGGTTACATCCTCATGGATTATATCTTCCTTTACCTATTTCGAACAAACCTTGGGTGGATATTTCTATGGATTTTGTGTTAGGATTACCCCATATCAGGCATAAGGATTCGGTATTTGTTGTGGTGGACAGATTTTCAAAGATGGCACATTTCATATCTTGTGACAAAACCAATGATGCCACTCAAACAGCCGATCTTTTCTTCAAGGAGGTTGTTCGTTTACATGGAGTTCCTAGAACCATTGTATCAGATCGTGACTCTAAGTTCCTCAGCCAATTCTGGAAAAACCTTATGGATAAAGCTGGGAACAAAACTTTTCTTTTCCACAACTTGTCATCCCCAAACGGATGGGCAGACTGAAGTGGTAAAACGAACTCTCTCAACTTTGCTTAGGACAACTCTTGGTCAAAACCTTAAGACTTGGTTAGATTGCATTCCATTTATTGAATTTTCATATAACCATGCTACTCACTCTGCTACCAAGTTGTCTCCTTTTGAAGTTGTTTATGGATTTAAGCTATTGACGCCGTTGGTATGGCTCCCATTCCGCAAGATGATCAAATCAGTCTCGCTGGACAAGACAAAGGAGAGTACATCCGCAAGTTGCATCAGGAGGTGAAGGAGAACATAGAAAAGAAGACCGAGTAGTACAAAAGAAGAGAAGACAAAGGACGCAAGCACTTGGTTTTTGAACCTGGAGAATGGGTTTGGCTCCATATGCGACCAGAGAGATTTCCACAACAAAGGAGCTCCAAGCTATCACCTCGTGGAGATGGACCATTCAAAGTGCTGGAAAGAATCAATGACAATGCCTATCGTTTGGACCTGCCAGGTGAGTATACTATGTCCATAGTTTTAATGTAGCTGACTTATCTTCCTGTGATGTAGACGATTCAGTTTTGAGGACAAAACATTTTCAAGAGGGAGGGAATGATGAGGCCATCAGCCCAAACCAGGACCAAGCACCTATACCGGTGGTCCGTGAAGCTCCCATGACAATGTCAAGGACAAGAAGACTTAGGGAAGGTTTCAACCTAGCGGTACAAGGCATTTTGGACACCTTTGAGTTGAGCCTGAAGACATCAAGCCATCCGATCAACAAGATAGCAATGGTAAGACTATCTTAATGGCAGGTATTGACCACAAAGCAATGGAGCCACAATAGGAAGACATTGTGCAAGGCCTTCAAGAACTCACGATTGGAAGCATAGGAGAGGCTAAGGAAGACAACTCCAAAGAAGAACACATTCAAGAAGGCCCGGATCAAGATCAATACCAAACCAAGTTTATACGACCATGGACCATGCCGCACCAAAACCAGGTATTTTCTATTTTTGTGATTGTGCAGGTAACATGGACCAGTATAATGGTTAGAGCTACGCATCCAAGCCTCAGAGGTGCCAAGATCAAGCCGCACCAAGCTTCTTTTATTTTTGTTTAGTTAGTTTCCTTTTGTTGTTTTCTGCCTTAAGCCACAAAATGTTAGTTTGCGTTTTATTCCTTTTATTTCTTTAAAGTCCTGTTTTCCAGAGTCTTTCCTTTTTCGTTTTGTGTCGATGATATGCTCAAATTTACCCTAGAGCTACTCTCTCAAATTAAGAGATCAATTGTAATACTTAGGGATCGATTTCCACAGAGACTCAAGATCACACAATAGATTATAGGTTTTCGAATTAAGCTAAACGAGAATAAATGTAATAAAAACAATGCAGTAAAATCGGTTGTAAATCAGATGGGAGAAACGTCAGGTTCAGAGAATTCTCAGGAAATCAGGAATGCAAGCTAATCAGTAAATCAGGATTCTGCTATGTTCTAGAACTCGAAACACAATATTCAAATCAATCAACTCTCGTTGCAGAGATTTCTATGTCTAGATCCTAGAATTCCAAATCTCTTTGCAAATTCAAAGGCTCATACATGCATTAAATTCAAGTTCGATATGTTCACAAAATACCTAAACCAAATCTCTTTGCGAATAGCTATTTTGCTCATCTAAGGTTCTTTCTAGCTAATTAACCAACTTTCGTTGCGAGAATCAACCTATGATCAATAATCTAACTTCTCAGTTCAGATCAAGCATTAATCACAACCTAGATGAAGAACTAGTTTTCCAGAATCCTTAAATAACCAATCAACTTAGCAATCCATGAAATCCCTAATGAGAAACCCTAAACCTAACTAGCAAACTACTCAGACATGGAGATTGAAACAATAAACATGTTTGAATAAGATTGCATAAATAAATAAGAATAGAGATAAAGGAGTTCTGAATCTTCTCTGAAGGAGTCTGAATTCTTCTCTCCAAAACTCTAGCTTAGATAATAGAATGGGTCTAAACAATGACCTTAAAATAGTATATATATCCTAAAAACTCGACCAGGGATTTAATTGCAAATATGTAAAACTTCTGGGCAATTTCCTTTCTTCAAAAGTCGGCAGAACGTGAAATCCCGATCGGTGTCGATCGACACTCAGGAGTGGTGTCGATCGACACCAGGCTCAAATGTGGTCTCCGACTTGCATTCTTCAGCACATCTTCCTATTTAGCTCCAGAATGATCCATAATCTCCAATTAAGCTCCAAACGTACCTAAACCTGCAAAAGACTCTAAAAGACTCCAAAAACACTTAAAAGACTCTATATACACAACTTATATCATGGCTAAAAACCATAAAAACCATGATATATCAACTCCCCCAGACTTAGCTTTTGCTTGCCCTCAAGCAAAACAGAAGACTAAACTTGTGAAAGAGGTTTGAAAACATAGGAACTCACTTATCCTTTAGAACACTGAATCAACCAACACCAGAGTAAAGCCACTTCAAACAATATCAACTTAAGTTAAGACCTCTAGTAATTTTCCGCAGACTTACTAACCATCCAGATTCCAAAACCACAACCCATAAGAGTAATCTAAAATCCCCATTGCTGACCTTAATTAAGTTTTAAGTGCGTCTCATCGAGGGAATATCGATCTAAGGACACATGGACTCTTACTTACCTAAGTACTGATTTATTGAACAATCTGCTTCTAGTTTCCTTTCTCCCTCTTTTCTCACTTCCAATCAGTCGATTTTTCCCTACTAGGGTATCATTTTTTTTTTTTTTTATCGACTGATTGTTCTCTTTCTTTCTTTTTTTCTTTTCTAGAAGTATGGAATGATTCAACTTCTCAAATCAAATCTTTTCAAAGCTATAACTCTTTTTCATTTTTTTTAGAGACAATGAAGGGAAGAGAGAGGGAAACCATAATCACAGACTAGTCTTATCAGACCTAAGCAAGGAATCCGATTCTAAGTATACCAAACCCCAAGATGAGAAAAATTAAGTTCATTATATCTAGGCCAGCTCTGGATCATCTAAACACTCAAATGATGTGGGGATAAGGAAGATCAATTTACCTTTGGAATTTCCTGTTGGTAGAAACTGCTGTCAATGGCTGTAAGAATGGTCACTAAAGAGATAGCTAAGACAGTTTATTCCAAGTAAAGTTCATTGTTCCAACTAAATTTTGACTCAATAAAAACAATTTTTGACACAAAAGACTCTCAAAAGAAAAAGAAAACCAAAGTTAGTATCACCTCCCCCAGACTTGAATAACACTGTCCCCAGTGTTAACAGGCCTGAGCTCAGTAAAAGAAAATAAATAGAAATAGAACAGGTTAGGATCGGAGACGCTTACCTGCAGTCGCGATTGGTGTCGACCGACACCAACGAGTAGTGTCGATCGACACTGGTCTGGTACGATCCTTCTTGTCTTTTTTTTTTTTTTTTTTTTTTTTTTTGAGACACAAGAAAAACAAAACTAAAAATTAGCAAAAATCAAACAAAATCCAAAGAAAACTCCTACCTAATAGTGGGTTGCCTCCCACTCAGCGCTTATTTACAGTCATTAGCTTGACTATGTTGGAGCTTAGGCATCTGGTGGATTAGAGAGTGGCACTGAATGCCTCTGGAAAGAGCATCTCATCATCCAAGGTGGTGTATAGGCAGTTTGTGAATGAGATCGACCAAGGAATGAAGGAACAGCAACAGGGCGGGATATATGTTTGGAGGTAGACTTCTTTTTCCTGCAGAATCATCAAAAGAAGAAACAAGCGCTCTACGATAATCTCGTGGCTTGATTAACTGTGAGACAGCTTTTGCATTTTGAAAATTCTTAATGATGATATCAGGAGGTTTAGAATTAGGAACAGGAAGTGCATACCTTTGCTCTATTGGAGGTGAGTGAGGTGCGAGATGTAGAGTCTTCTGTTAACAACAGTTGATGGGTCTTTTGGACTGCAAAATTTCTGAAAACTCTGAGTTTTAGGCATTTCTGGCTTCGCCTGTGGAGGGTGTCGACCGACACCAACATTGGTGTCGCTCGACACTGATCCTGAAACTCGGGATTCTGCACTTTTTCTGCAATTCAGCTCAGCAATCCGTGTCTCCATTACAAAAACGTCATTCTCTATCAACTTGTATTTAATTGGACCCTTATTTTCGACCCCAGTCCTAAAAAGATGATCTCCACTCCAATCTTCAAGCCCAGCAGCTTGCTTAGAAATCTCAACCAATTCCTCTTGAACAATCAGCTTGTTCACTTGCTCAGTAGGCTCCAGCTCCTTGACATACCCAGCAGTAATGTCATCTGTCTCCTCATCCATGGCAACCTCTACAGAAAAGGTTTGACCATCAATGGTAGGTTTTCTCCTCAGCTTTTCCATGTCAAAGTTCATGACCTTATCTCCCAAATCAAGCTCTATCTGCCCTTCTCTGACATCAATAATAGCACCTGCTGTAGCTAAGATGATCTTCCCAAAAGAAGAGGATCCTGAGGTTCTTCATCATATTCCAAAACCACAAAGTCTGTGGGGATAATGCATCCTGCAATTTGAAGTGGAACATCCTCTAAAACTCCTTCTGGAATCCTTTTGGAACGATCAGCAAGGACAAGATGAATCCTTGTAGGCTTGAAGTCAGTCAACCCAAGTCTCATAGCAACAGAATATGGCATTAGGTTAATGCTTGAGCCAAGGTCTCATAGAGAGTGAGGAAACCTTTCTGTTGAGATGTAGCAATCTAGCACAAAACTCCCAGGGTCAGGTAGCTTCTTGGGAATCCTACTCTGAATCATAGCACTGACTTGTTCAGACACTCTCACCTTCCTCTCTTTCCTTGACACTGTCTTTTTCTAAAGGATTGCACTAATGTCCTTTGTGAGCAAAGCTGCTTCCTCAGGACTTATACCATTCACAACCATCCTCTTGACATACCTCTTAATTGGAGGTGAAAGCTTGACTGCATCAACCAATGGTATCTCAATCAGCACTTTGTCCATGATTGCCTTGCATCTGGCCTCTTCCACCTCTTGTTTAGACTTCTTACATGCGTTTGGAAAGGGAATTTTAGGCTTATAGGCATTTTCCTCGTGTGCTGTGTGAGAATTAGCCAGTTCTGGCTTGGTCCGCGAAGGGTGTCGATCGACACTAGGTTGGTGTCGATCGACACTGGCTGGTGTCGACCGATTCAAAGAGGTGTCGACCGGGTTGGTCGACAATCGTCCGTCACGACTCGAAATCTCGAGTTTTTGGGGTGGTGTCGATCGACACTCCATGTTGGTGTCGATCGACACCTGCTCTGGAACGTCAAAATCGTCATCAAACTCTGCATAACCCACGGATTTGTCTTCTTCTTTTATCATGATGGCATTGACATGATGCCTTGGATTTGAATCAGTCTTTCCAGGAAGAAAACCTTCTTGCCTTTTCATAGAATCAGCAGTTTGAGCAACCTGAATATCCAATTTCTTGACATGGGTGCTTAAAGCTTCAAATTCCCATTCAGGGTTGTGTACATGGAATCCAGCTTTCCATTGAAGTCAACTGCCAACTTTGTCTGACCTTCAAGAACTTGCTCTAGCATGCCCTCCAATTTGCTTTCTGAACTTGGTGGAGGAACTGGTTGATAAGAAGAAGAACCATAATTCCTTTGGAAGTTGTTGTTGTTCTGAAAAGCAGGCTTCTGAGTAAAACCAGAGGAGTTTTGATTGCTTGTAAAGGCACTCCTCTGACCATAACCATTATAAGACATGTTCCCTTGTTGATTTCCAAATCTCTGATTCTGAAAACCTGTTCCACCAACATAATTCACATCCTCTTTTTGACCATCAAGAGTTTCAACCTCTGCAGCAAAGTGAACATGTTTTTGGCCCACAAGAATGCTATGAACTGAGTCTAGCTTTGCCTTCACTTCAGCCATTTGACTTCCATCCATTCCTCCAGCTGCTTTCTTCCTCTCAAAGTCTGCATTCTTGGTACTATTTCTAGATACCAAGTTCTCAATAAGCTTTTTGGCTTCAGCTGGACTTCTAGTGTTGAAGTTTCCTTCACTTGCAGCATCAAGAGCCATCTGATACCTCCAGTCAATTCCCCTGAAGAAGATCCCCAATAGCTGAACATCACTGAACCCATGATGGGGACAGTCTCTCTGATAAGATCTGAACCTCAACCAAGCAGCCTTGAAGGCTTCAGTAGGTTCTTTTTTGAATGTAGAGATTTTAGTTCTTAGATCTTCAGACCTTGCCTCATCAAAGAAGTTGGTGAGGAAGGCAGTCTTGGTATCAGACCAAGTGGTTAGAGAACCTGAACTCTCATTCTTGAGCCAGTAAGCTGCATCCCCAGCAAGAGAATATGGGAAAAGCTTGCACAGCAGATAATCCTCTGAGACTCCATTGAGCTTAATGCTAGTCACCAAGTCTTCAAACTTCTCAATATGGTCCATGGGGTGCTCATGAGGAAGACCATGGAAAGGATGCTGACCCACAAGAGTGAAGTATACGGGTTTCAGCTCAAAGTCATTCCTTTGGAAAGGAGGAGGACGAATCGCAGACCTGTTTTCATAGAAAAGATCAGGCCTATTTAAATCAGCAAGGGTCATCTCTCTAGCAGCGTTCGCAGCATCTTGTACAATGACTTCTTGGACGACATTTCCCTGATCATCAATTTGGTCACCATTGTCATTATAAGCATGACCCTCTTGGTCTCTTAAGACTCCAGCAGCATCAGGTCGAATGATAACTCTCCTCATGTCTGCTGATCTCTTTGCTTTTAAGTTCGTTCGTTCTAACTCTCTCAACTCCTGATTTGTAAGATTCAAAAGATGAGCGCCTTTGTTACTTCTGGTAGTGCGAGAATGCATACACCTGAAACACAAGAAAAGAGAAAGAACAAATGTAAGTAAACAAGAAATAAAATGCTTAGACTAAATTCTATTCCTAATCTAATGGCGAATTCGATGAGTCCCTGGCAACGGCGCCAAAATTTGATATGCTCAAATTTACCCTAGAGCTACTCTCTCAAATTAAGAGATCAATTGTAATACTTAGGGATCGATTTCCATAGAGACTCAAGATCACACAATAGATTATAGGTTTTCGAATTAAGCTAAACGAGAATAAATGTAATAAAAACAATGCAGTAAAATCGGTTGTAAATCAGATGGAGAAACGTCAGGTTCAGGGAATTCTCAGGAAATCAGGAATGCAAGCTAATCAGTAAATCAGGATTCTGCTATGTTCTAGAACTCGAAACACAATATTCAAATCAATCAACTCTCGTTGCAGAGATTTCTATGTCTAGATCATAGAATTCCAAATCTCTTTGCAAATTCAAAGGCTCAGACATGCATTAAATTCAAGTTCGATATGTTCACAAAATACCTAAACCAAATCTCTTTGCGAATAGCTATTTTGCTCATCTAAGGTTCTTTCTAGCTAATTAACCAACTTTCGTTGCGAGAATCAACCTATGATCAATAATCTAACTTCTCAGTTCAGATCAAGCATTAATCACAACCTAGATGAAGAACTAGTTTTCCAGAATCCTTAAATAACCAATCAACTTAGCAATCCATGAAATCCCTAATGAGAAACCCTAAACCTAACTAGCAAACTACTCAGACATGGAGATTGAAACAATAACATGTTTGAATAAGATTGCATAAATAAATAAGAATAGAGATTAAAGGAGTTCTGAATCTTCTCTGAAGGATTCTGAATTCTTCTCTCCAAAACTCTAGCTTAGAATAATAGAATGGTCTAAACAATGACCTTAAAATAGTATATATATCCTAAAAACTCGACCCGGGATTTAATTGCAAATATGTAAAACTTCTGGGCAATTTCCTTTCTTCAAAAGTCGGCAGAACGTGAAATCCCGATCGGTGTCGATCGACACTCAGGAGTGGTGTCGATTGACACCAGGCTCAAATGTGGTCTCCGACTTGCATTCTTCAGCACATCTTCCTATTTAGCTCCAGAATGATCCATAATCTCCAATTAAGCTCCAAACGTACCTAAACCTGCAAAAGACTCTAAAAGACTCCAAAAACACTTAAAAGACTCTATATACACAACTTATATCATGGCTAAAAACCATAAAAACCATGATATATCAGTCGACCATTAGGTCTCAGCTGAAGAGCATATTAATAAGGCTCCCCTGCAGCTTTGTAACACACAACGTTTTACCCTAAATCAATAAACGCAGTTCTTGTCTAAAGGTTAGCCGCCGTTGCTTGCTTAGATCCTTGCTCGTATTCTTGTGTGTGTGATTCACCAAGGACGAGTGTTCGTACAGTATCAGAGTTCCTTCATACCTCTGTGGTGCCATTCAATCCCCCATCGCTTCCCATCAGCTGATTCAACAAGAGAGAGCGTCAAAGCCAACTTGTTCAATCCCATCACTCAAGGCGTGTTTATCAAGTCTTGAGACCACCTTTCGTTCATCCACTGAACCGCAGAGAGAGCCACCGAGCCAGCTTGTGTTTCCCATCCCACCATCTATCCACAAAGATCTATCCATAGATCCGAGTTCATATCAGGAAGGATCAAATTCCTTCTCGGGAATGTGCAGCGTTTAGCTCGGAAGTGAATGATTCAGCTTGAAAGTACATACAACATTGAACACGGGTGAACGATCGATCCAGCTCGGGTGAGACGAGCGATGAAGCTCGGTGGGGAGTGGTGGTCCAGCTCGCTGAGAGGAGCAATCCAGCTCAGAATACGGCCATATTCGGGTCAGAGATCGCAGACCATGTCTGGCTCGGAGATCGCGGACCAGGTTCAGGTCGGATGTACATCCAAGTGAATCCCACTTGGAAGTGACCATCCGAGTACATCAACTTGGGAATGAACCATACCTTCCAGCTCTTGAATGGATGATGCCTCAACTCGTGTTCCAGCTTGGGTGGCGATCCAGCTCGGTGGGACGAGCGATCCAGCTCGGGTGAGACGAGCTATCCAGCTCGGATGAGACGAGCGATCCAGCTCGGGTGAGAGGAGCTGTCCAGCTCGGGTGAGAGGAGCTGTCCAGCTTGGGTGAGAGGAGCGGTCCAGCTCGGGTGAGAGGAGCAATCCAGCTTAGAAACACGGCCATGTCCGGCTCGAAGATCATGGACCATGTTCGGCTCAGATATCGCGGACCATGTTTCAGTTGGATGTACAGCCGAGTGAATCCAACTCGGAGGTGACCGTCCGAGTACATCAGCTCGGGAATGGACCATACCTTCCAGCTTGGGAATGGACGATGCCTCAACTCGTGTTCCAGCTTGGGTGGTGAGCAATGTAATAATATGAAACTCCGTGAAAGAGATTCTGCATTGATCCCAATATATATACAAGTACAATCGGTATCTTATCCAAATATACAATATAAGATTCTCTAATAATATATGTGTCGTCAACACCCCCCCCCCCCCCCCCCGCAGTCTGAACCGGAGGTGGCCGAACGTTCAGGCTGGATCTAAAGTCGAGAAAGACACTAGTTGGCAGACCCTTGGTGAATATATCGGCATACTGCAGGGAGGTTGGAACATGAAGAACCTTAACATGGCCCATGGAGACCTTTTCACGGACGAAATGAATGTCAATCTCAATGTGCTTGGTGCGTTGATGCTGGACGGGATTGATGGAGAGATAAACGGCACTGATGTTGTCACAATACACCAAAGAAGCTTTAGAGATGGGAAATTTGAGTTCAAGGAAAAGGTTGCGCAACCAGGTGAGTTCAGCGACAGTGTTGGCAACACCCTTATACTCGGACTCGGCACTGGATCGAGAAACCGTGGGTTGTCGTTTTACGGACCAAGAGACAAGCTTTTCACCAACAAAAATTCCAAAACCGAGGTGGAGCATCGCGTGTTGGGGCAGCCGGGCCAGTCAGCATCAGTGTAAGCAACAAGCGACATAGAGGATGCAGCATGAAGACGAAGACCATGAGAGAGAGTACCTTTGAGATAACGAAGGATACGCTTGAGGGCATGAAAATGAGATTCACGAGGATCATGCATGAAGAGGCAGATTTGGTGGACAGCATAGGCGATGTCAGGACGAGTGATCGTGAGATATTGGAGAGCACCAGCAAGGCTTCGGTATAAGGTAGGATCAGCGATTGGATCACCATCAGTCGCGGAAAGCTTAGACTTGGTGTCAACTGGTGTTAGGCAGGGCTTGCAATCGGTCATATTGGCACGATGGAGGATATCAGCGATGTAATTCTGATGATGGAGGAAGAGACCGTTGGAGTCACGAGTGACAGAAATTACAAGACAGTGATGAAGTGGACAAAGGTCAGACATTGGAAACTCAGCAGAGAGAGACGCAATGATGGACGTCAAGAGAGTCGAGGAGGAGGCAGTGAGAATGATGTCATCGACATAAAGGAGAAGATAAGCCATTCCATGCTGCGGCAAAGAATAAACAACGATGTATCAAGCACACCCTGCACGAAACAAAGCTTAGTGGCGAAGGTAGCAACCGTTGAAACCAAACACGAGGAGCTTGTTTGAGGCCGTAGAGGGATCGGTGGAGAAGATAGACATGATCGGGCTGTGTAGGATCCTTTAAACCCGAAGGCTGATGCATGTACACTGTCTCCTTGAGATGTCCATGGAGAAACGCGTTTTTAACATCAGCTGGTGGACAGGCCAATTCTTGGTGACAGAAACATGAAGAGCAGAGCGAATAGTCGCGGGTTTGATGACCGGACTAAACGTTTCGTCACAGTCGATCCCGGCCATTTGTGATCTCCCATTGGCAACGAGCTGAGCCTTGTAGCGAGCAAGCTTCCCTGTGGAATCAAATTTGTGCCTGAACAACCACATAGAACGAACAACATTAGCACACTTGGGCCGTGGTACTAAAGACCACGTTCCCGTTTTAATAAGAGCATCATATTCCTCTCCCATGGCAGGGTTCCAGTTCGGGTCTTTGGCGGCTTGAACATGTGATGTTGGTAAGGGAGAGACAGCACATGTATGAAGACAGAGTCGCTGAATAGGTTTCCTGATGCCAGCTTTGAGCCGAGTAACCATCGGATGTGATGGGAGAGGAGGAGCTGGTGGCGGAGTTGGCACTGGAGCAGGTGGAGTAGCAACTGGTGGTGTCGGCGGAGCAACATCAGGTGGGACAGGAATATACAGACAAGGAATAGGTATGATATGAGGAAGCAACGGAGGCGGCTGCAACGAGACAGAGTCGCGAGCGTGGGCAAAGGGAAAAATGCTTTCGTCAAAGGTGACATGTCGGGACAAGATGATCTTTTTGGTAGTGAGATCCAAACAGGGGTAACCACGGTGTTCACTGTGAGAGCCGAAACTCACACTGTCAAAACTTATATTTTGTGGGGCTCGAAAATTCTATTTTAAAGAACTAAAGGACCGAAAATGCAAAAAGATATATTTTATTGATGATTTCCGAAAGTACAAGAATAAATTGCAAAGGCTGAAAAGTCTTATATTGCTAAAACTCCTAATACTCGGATTTTTGGATGCATTTAACCCTTACACAAGCATACATATATATACTGATGATCCTAGGGTGCTTAGACTACATATTTTCGATGTGGGACTTTGTGGCTTTCTCCCAGCCGCCGACCTATCCTTTTGGGTCCGGAATCCGACCCAAAAATCTTCTGTGATCCACCTGCACGTTCTGACCCAAATCTGGCCCGCCTTTTATAATCGATGAATAGTAAACCGTGAATAGTAATCCGATGAATAGTAATCCGGCTCTCGTTTAGACTTAAATTGATTTTACGGTTAACTTTATCACGAGATGAATAGTGTTTTTTGACGTTTTTCCCGCGTGAATAGTATTCCGAACGTTTTACGACTCTTGAGATTTGAGCCGCCCGTTCTTTATTTGAACTTCCAGCCGCTGGTTTTGGTATTGATGGCCACCGCCGATTCCTTTGGCTCGTGTGCTTGGGCGACTGGTCCATGGACGACTGAACGTCGGTCACGATCTTTCGGAGAATGTTTATGGACGTTTTGGAGTCAGAACATGCAGAAGCCTAATCTTCGAGTCGGTCCGGGCTTAGAGTTATGCTTGATGGTCGGTCCACTGAACAATGTCCGGATAACGAGTCTTGGCTAAGAAATGATCATGGGCGGCTGGCCTTATCCCAGCCGCCCGACCATGTTCGGGGAAAGCTTGGGCGGCTGGCCATATCCCAGCCGCCGGATCTATTCTCGGAGGGAAGATGGGCGGCTGGCCGTATCCCAGCAGTCGGGCCTTGCCCCGGAGGGGAAATGGGCGACTGGCCGTATCCCAGCAGCCGTCTATCCTCGGAGGGAAGATGGGCGGCTGGCCGTATCCCGGCAGCCGGGCCTTGCCTCGGAGGGGAAATGGGCGGCTGGCCGTATCCCAGCAGCCGGATCTATCCTCGGAGGGAAGATGGGCGCCTGGCCGTATCCCGGCAGCCGGGCCTTGCCTCGGAGGGGAAATGGGCGGCTGGCCGTATCCCAGCAGTCGGATCTATCCTCGGAGGGAAGATGGGCGCCTGGCCGTATCCCGGCAGCCGGGCCTTGCCTCGGAGGGGAAATGGGCGGCTGGCCGTATCCCAGCAGCCGGATCTATCCTCGGAGGGAAGATGGGCGGCTGGCCGTATCCCGGCAGCCGGGTCTTGCCTCGGAGGGGAATGGGCGGCTGGCCGTATCCCGGCAGCCGGGCCTTGCCTCGGATCGACCATGGGCGGTTGGCTTTGTCCTAGCCGCCGGATCACTCCTTGCACTGGCCGTGGGCGGCTGGTCTTGTCCCAGCCTCCGGGTCGTGTCTCGGACGGATTGTGGGCAGCTGGCCTTAGCTCGTCCGGTCCATGCTCGGGATAAGTTTCCATTTGATCTTGATCTTGACTCTCGTTTCGTCAATCTTCGAGGAGGGGATTTCGACCCCAACATTCACTTGGATAGCCGAGGAAGACGCATGGTGTTGATCGACGAGCTAACTTGTGTGGGGTGGTAGCCGTGAGATTGGGGTAGCAGAGAGAGCCAACACGCGGAGGTGATCATAGGTGACGGGAGCGCGAAACAGACGAGAGAACGGGATCTCATTATTGATAGCGACGAAGGTAAGATGTTGAGATGATGAGTAGCGGTGTGTAGAGCTTCAACACAATATGTAAGAGGCATATGAGCTTGGTGAAGAAGTGTTCGTACCAAATTGTTGAGAGTGCGGAGAAGACATTCGGCTTTGCCATTTTGTTGCGAGGTGTAGGGCAAGAGAAACGAAATGTAGTACCCGTGGAGGCGAGACGAGCTCGGAACAGGTGAGCTTTAAGCCGTAGTCTGGAACGATGCGCTTTAAGCCGAGATTTATCGGATTGATCGAAACGGAAAATTTCCTTTTTCTTCTCTTCCTTTTTTTTAAAAAGAAAACTTCCTTTTTGTAAGAAGGATTCGTGGGCGGTTGGCTCGGAATTGGAAAGATCCAATTCCTGTTCGAACTAGGATTTGAACCGTCCGACTATATATATGTACCCTTCCTGCTTCTTTTCCTCACGAATTCTTTCTGAAGTCGAGTGCCCTTTCCGTCTCCCTGAATCCAATATCATGGTTAGGCCGTCTTTTTCGCGAGAGGAGGCAGATGAAGAAGAACGGAGAGGCAAACAGGCTTGAAAAGATCCCAAGGATAAGTCGGCGGCTGGCCCTTCGGAATCGGATCGGCGGATGGTAGTCAAGCCATCCCGCCGCCCGAGTGGCCCGCAGATAAGTTGGCAGTATCCACCGTTGTGGTTACTCCTTTAAAGAAGGATGTTATTCTAGCACGAAGTATTGCGAGGCGTCTGCCCAAGGCAAAAGCGCCGGCCGGCGGAGTCGTCTATGGTCTGAGCGATGAAGACGACCTGTTGCGCCAAAAGCAGGCGGGTTGCCTTGCTGACTCCGGCACGAAAAATTCTCCTTCCGATGCTCGGCGTGCGGGTCCTTCGCCAGGACATGCTTTCCCTGAGGCTGTTTGTAAAAATCATCGTCAGTCTGCTAGGAGTTTCAAATTTCCTTCTTGTGACAGTCTGGACGAGTCTGAGAAGTACGAGGATATGGCCTTGAGCGGGATGAAGTTTATCTATCCTTGCTTTTTTCTTTTGTTTCGTTTTTTTTTTTTTTTGTTAACTCCTCTTTTTTTTTTTTTATAGTTCATGTCCTCCGTGAACAAGTGCATCAGCACGTATGACGCTTCCGTCTGTGGAATACGCAAACGTGCTGAAGAGGCTCGGAGGATGCTCGGTTGGTAAGAAGGAAACTTGACGAACTTGAGGTGGCGTCTTCGCGTCAGGTCAAATCGCTCGAGAGGGAGCTTGCTTCGTTGCGAGCGGATAAGGCCGAAGCATCGCAGTTCAAGACCCTCAACAGGCCAAGGATGTGCGTCATGCGAAGGAAGTACAGACTTTGAAAGACCAGTTGATCAGCGTGAAAGCTACGCGCAACTTGAATGTGCAGCGGGCCTCCGCAGACGGCCGCAAAGCTTCTGTTGCGAAATTCCGCGACTTCCTGAATGCGTTGAAAGATGATCTTGGGTTTTTGTCCGAGGCAAGGAACCAGGAAGTAGATTTGGCTCAGATAGAGAGTAATATCGAGCTTGTCGCGTTGCTTCAGGGGACTGATCCTCCCAGCTTGGATGAGGAGAAAGTGAAATTGTACACGTGGATGAACGAGTTTGATAGGTCTGCAGCTCGAATTGACGATGTGATTGCTCGATTCGTGGGAAGATCGATTATCAGCTGTGCCCGGCTCCCAAGGATGACAATGTTTCAATACCCGAGGAACGCTCCGTTGAAGAGGAAGCTACTTCTCTCGGGTAGTTGATATGGCTGGATCGAACGAGTCTGTTTTTGGGATCTCGGATATCGCCGTTACCAAAGCGCTTAGTTCAGATTCTTGACCTTGCGTGGTTTTTCTTTCTAGTTTTTTTTTTTTTTTTTTGAGTTTTTGGTAGCTCTTGCTTTCGTTTATAGATTTATGTTATGTACGGCCTGACCTTTGGTCTGGACCGGTTTTCGTTTTGAGATTTCAATAAAATAACTTTTCTAGATTTGCATCTTGCCATACGCTTTTTCCTGATTGGATTATCATGGGCGGCCGGGTTTAGTCCGAGACAAGCCGGCCGCCGTATGTTATCGTGGAGAGAATGGTCGGCCGTTCCAGGTGCCAGGCTTGTCGGGCGGCTGGTTCTGGACCCGGAGGAGATCGGACGTCGAGCCGGATCGATTGAGGCGGCTGGCCATTTCCCAGCCGCCGGATCATATTGGATTGATCACAGACGGCTGGCCATGTCCCAGCCGCCGGATCATATTGGATTGATCACGGGCGGCTGGCCATGTCCCAGCCGCCGGATCATATTGGATTGATTACGGCGGCTGGTAATGTCCCAGCCGCCGGATCATGCTGGATGGATCACGGGCGGCTGGCCATGTTCCAGCCGCCGGATCATGCTGGATTGGGCGGCTGACCTTCCTCGTATTGACTTAGTTTTGTTTGCTTAGTTTAGTCGGGTTGATCGGGGCACTGTTCCGGGCGCTCAGATCCGATTGTTTGGGAAAATTTTCCCTTGTGTTAGTCGACCAGCGGAGTTAGCCGTTGGGTTTGGAGTTTCGTTTAATTGCTAGTTTTCGAACGAGTTTAGATCTCGTACCAGGGCCGGTTTGGTACTTCGTCGTGAGATGTCTAAGACCAGCGTTCCATGTTGGCGTTTACTGGGTTTAGAGAGTTCATTTCATAACTTACGCTTCGCACTATCTACCTATGCGGGGCGTTTAGTAGAAATGAACTAAACAGAACATCGTCTCAGACGTTTCCTGCAGGATCGCGGAATGTCAGGTTACGCCTTTCGGATGTTAGTCCGGAAATTTGTATAGCGCGCTGTGTTTATCCGCTTTGGGATGTAGAAAGAACCATGGTTAAAAGAATCGTCTCGTTGTGATCAGCAACAGACGGTGGCATGCTTGCCAGAGGCGGGTTTTTAGGTACGCCAAGGGGCGGTTTTTTGAAGTGATGACATTTGTTGTGCCTTAATGATGGACGATATTGTCTGAGTTGGAGATGCATTATGACATGCCAAGTCTCAATGTTCATTTTCTCGGGTTTTTCTGGATCCATTCGCTTTCCGGATCAAGTTTCGAGATGCTAAGTCTCGATGTTGGTCGAAATGGTGTTTTCGGGAAACTTTTCAAGCTTTGGATGTGTTGTGAGATGCTAAGTCCCAATGTCCATCCTCTTGATTTGTTCGCGAAAATTTGGGAGTATGTATATACGGACCCACTCCCCCCTTAAAAATTTATAAAATACAAATAGCTGAACTCGTCGGAAGGCGAGCTGCCTACGTACCCCGAATGTAGGGATCAAGCCAGTTCGTAGTTCTATTATTCAACGTTTAATGGTAATATTTCTTTAGGTGCATCGCGTTCCATGTCCTCGGAACTGGCTTCCCTTCTTTGTTTTCCAGCTCGTATGCTCCTCGGAGACCTCGTCGAATACCTTCGTTACTTTGTACGGTCCTTCCCATTTTGCGCCTAGCTTTCCTGCATTCGGTTCTGCAGTGTTCTGGAAGACTTTGCGGAGGACGAGGTCTCCTTGCTTGAATTTGCGGGTTCGCACGTTTGAGTTGTAGTACTTGGCCGCTTCTTGCTGATAGTTTTGAACGCGGACGAGCGCTTAGTCCCGTCTTTCGTTTATCAGGTCCAGTTCGTCTAACATCATCAGATGGTTGAGGCCTTCTTGTCCAGGCAAAAGTCTTCGTCTGACGGCAGGAAAGTCTACTTCTGATGGTATAACGCATTCAGCACCGTAGACCAGCGCGAACGACGTTTCTCCGGTTGCACGAAGGACTCCTTCGAGATCGTCTGCCCATCGCCCCTTCTTCTCATCGAGATGCTTATTGAGTCCGTCAACGATAGTCTTGTTGGCTGCTTCGGCCTGGCCGTTACCCTGTGGATAACGCGGAGTTGACTTGCTCAGGCGTATTTTCCATTTTTCGCAGAGTCCTTCGAAGCGGGCGGAAATGAATTGAGAACCATGGTCGGTGACAATCTCGTAAGGGACCCCGTGCCGGCATATGATATTTTTCCAGACGAACTACTCCACTTGGGCGTCCTTGATACTGGCGTAAGAGTCCGCTTCGACCCACTTTGAGAAGTAGTCTGTTAGGACAAGTAGGAACCTTTTCTGCTTTGAGTTATGCATCGGCCCCACGATGTCCATTGACCTCCTCATGAATGGGTTCGGTGCGGAGATTGACGAGAGCAGTTATGCGGGCTGATGGATCACTGGTGCGTGCCTCTGGCATTTCTCGTACTTAAGGGAGAACTTCTCACAATCTTTTATCATGGTTGGCCAATAGTGTCCATGCGTTTGATTTTGATTGCGAGGGCTCTCCCTCCTGAATGATTTCCGCACGATCCACTATGGACTTCCTCCATATTCATCTTGCTTCTTCTTTTTCCACGCAGACCATTAACGGTCCGGAGATCCTCCATTTGTAGACATTGCCGTCGAGGAGGACGAAGCGGGCCGCTTGGCCTTTAGCTTTCGTGCAGCCCACTTATCCGCCGGACTTCCCCGTCCGTGATGTATGTTCGTATCGGGGCCATCCATCCGCGATCGCAGCCATACTCTTCCGTCGGACCAGTTGCTAACTCTGCTTCCGGGAGTTCTTCCTCATCCTCACCTTCCGACACTTGTATAAGATTCGCGACTTGCGGTGGATCGATGCTCGGTTGCTCTATGAATTCGACGGGAATGATTCGCCTTTCTCCCGGGGCCGACGTTGATGCCAGGGCTGCCAATGCATCGGCCGGGGCGTTTTCTCCCCGCGGGATTCTTGTGAGTTCGGACTTTTCGAATCGCTTTGCAAGCTCCCGGACAATTTTGAGGTATGCGTCCATCCGATCGTCCTTTGCTTCATAGTCCCCGCTGAACTGGTTCGCCACCAGCTGGGTATCGCAAAATGCTTGTAGATTCTGGATTTTGAGCCCGAGGGCGAGTCTTAGTCCAGCGATCAGGGCTTCATACTCCGCTTCGTTGTTGGAAGCGTTGAAGAGTAACCTGAAAGACTGTTCTAGGATTTCTCCAGTTGGTGACGTTAACCGAACTCCGACTCCCGAACCTTGCTTTGATGAAGATCCGTCTGCGTGGAGAACCCACACCGAATCCGATGTGGTTCAATAACGCCTGCGGTCGGGAGTTCGATCAAGAAATCCGCAAGGACTTGCAATTTCGCGCATGTTCTGCTTCGGTACTCGATATCATACTCGCTTAATTCCACCGCCCATTTTGCCAAACGTCTCGATTGACTGGGACTATGCAGGATCGTTCTGAGTGGAAAAGCCGTGAGTAAGATGATCGTGTGTGATTGGAATAAGGCCGCAATTTCGAGCGCAAATCACCACTGCCAAGGCCGCCTTCTCCATCAGCGGGTATCGAGTTTCCCGGTCCGCAAAGTCTGGCTCACATAGAAGACCGGTTTTTGCTCGTTGCGATCTTCTCTGATCAGCACTCTGCTTACCGCCGTCGATGCCACCACTGTATACAGAAAAAGGGGCTCTCCTTCGACCGCTTTTGAAAGTACGGGCGGGCTTGCTAGGTATTTCTTTAGTTCTTGGAACGCCTATTCACACTTCTCTGCCGTCACTCAAACTTTTTTTTTCCCCTGAGTGTGTCGTAGAAGGGAAACATTTGTCCGTCGACCTCGATATGAACTGATTCAGCGCCGCGACCCGTCCGGTCAATCTTTGGATTTCCTCTTGGTTTTTGGTGAGCCATCTCTATCAGGGCATTAATTTGCTTCGGGTTTGCTTCTATCCCTCGATGAGTCACCAGATACCCGAGGAATTCGCCGGATGCTACTACTCCGAATCTGCAGTTCGCCGGGTTAACTTCATGTTGTGCCGGTTGAGTTGTTCAAAGCATCCCGCAAGTGTTTCACGTGGTCTTTCTCCTCCAACGACTTGACCAGCATATCGTCGATGTAGACTTCCATCGTTCTTCCGAGTTGTTTGGCGAACATTTTGTTGACAAGTCTTTGGTATGTTGCGCCGGCATTCTTTAACCCGAACGGCATCACTTATAGCAGTATGTGCCACGATCCGTGATGAACGCAGTCTTGTCTCGATCGTCGGGGTTCATCATGATCTGGTTGTATCCGGGAAAAAGCGTCCATGAACGATAGCAGCTTGTTCCCTGCCGTTGCTTCGACTAATCGATCGATGTGCGGAAGCGGGAAGCTGTCTTTCAGGCACGCTTTATTCAGATCCGTGAAATCGACGCAAACTCGCCATTTTCCATTCTTCTTATTCACTACCACCGGATTCGCTAGCCAGTCGGGATATTTCACTTCCATGATTGATCCGACTTTGAGCAATCTCTCTACTTCATCGTTCACCGCCTGGGCGCGCTCCGGTTCGAGTTTCCGTCTTTTCTGCTTTACCGGTTTGAACGTCGGGTCCACGTTGAGCTCATGGCTTGTAATGCCGATGTCGATCTCGGGCATATCTTCTGCTGCCCATGCGAATGATCTTGCGTTCTCCTTCAACAAGGTGATTAGCTCCGTCTTGATTGGCTCCTCCAAGTTCGCTCCAATCTCCGTACATCGCTCCGGATTCGTTTCGTCTATGTTGACCGAAATCACTGGCTCACACGGGGGATCCTTCTCTGTCTCCCGGGATTCCTCGATTTGTAATTTTTGCTCGAGTTTCGC
The DNA here is from genome assembly GCA_010577795.1 of Isatis tinctoria. NCBI lineage: Eukaryota > Viridiplantae > Streptophyta > Magnoliopsida > Brassicales > Brassicaceae > Isatis > Isatis tinctoria. The sequence goes on along the minus strand of VHIU01000357.1, from coordinate 23,587 downwards.
AAGCTGCCGCTCTTCCTTTCCCTTTTCGAACTTCGGCTGGTGGCGGAGATCGGTTACCGGCTTCCTCAATCTGTGTTCCGTTAGGAAACAAGCTCGAGAGTCTTTTTGCCGTCCCTGATCGTTTCTACTCCGGTTGGAGTCGGAAATTTCAGACACAGGTGGTAGGTTGATGGGATGGCCTTCATTGCGTTCAACCACGGTGACCCTACGATTGCGTCGCAGATTCGCGGGCAATCGACTACCGAGAATTTCGTGTCTTTTTCCACCCATTTCGCTTTTACGGGGAGTTGGATCGTCCCTATTGCCATTGTCGTCTTTCCGGAGAAACCAGTCAATGGTTTTGGATGGGTCATGAGATGCCGGGTCTCAATTTTCATCCTCCGAAGGGTTTCAAGGAATATGACGTTCACCGTTCCTCCTGTGTCGACTAAGACTCTTGGTATCTCGTGCCCTCCGATCGAAAGATTGATCACGAGTAGATCGTTGTGCGGATGGTCTATTTCGGCGGCTTCCCCCTCTCGGAAAGTCATCGTCCGACTGTGGCTACCATCCACAGAACTCCAATCCATTGCTCTTTCGGTCATCGTCTTCTTTCCGTATCCTTTTCATTCTAAGGGTTAAGAATATTTTTCGTCCCCACAGACGGCGCCAAACTGTGAGAGCCGAAACTCACACTGTCAAAACTTATATTTTGTGGGGGCTCGAAAATTCTATTTTAAAGAACTAAAGGACCGAAAATGCAAAAAGAGATATTTTATTGATGATTTCCGAAAGTACAAGAATAAATAGCAAAGGCTGAAAAGTCTTATATTGCTAAAACTCCTAATACTCGGATTTTTTGGATGCCTTTAACCCTACACAAGCATACACATATATACTGATGATCCTAGGTGCTTAGACTACATATTTTCGATGTGGACTTTGTGGCTTTCTCCCAGCCGCCGACCTATCCTTTTGGGCCCGGAATCCGACCCAAAAATCTTCTGTGATCCACCTGCACGTTCTGACCCAAATCTGGCCCGCCTTTTATAATCGATGAATAGTCAACCGTGAATAGTAATCCGATGAATAGTAATCCGGCTCTTGGTTTAGACTTAAATTGATTTTACGGTTAACTTTATCTCGAGATGAATAGTGTTTTTTGACGGTTTTTCCCGCGTGAATAGTATTCCGAACGTTTTACGACTCTTGAGATTTGAGCCGCCCGTTCATTATTTGAACTTCCAGCCGCCGGTTTTGGTAGTGATGGCCAGCCGCCGATTCCTTTGGCTCGTGTGCTTGGGCGACTGGTCCATGGACGGCTGAACGTCGGTTACGGTCTTTCGGAGAATGTTTATGGACGTTTTGGAGTCAGAACATGCAAAAGCTTAATCTTCGAGTCGGTCCGGGCTTAGAGTTATGCTTGATGGTCGGTCGACTGGACAATGTCCGATAACGAGTCTTTGCTAAGAAATGATCATGGGCGGCTGGCCTTATCCCAGCCGCCGGACCATGTTCGGGGAAAGCTTGGGCGGCTGGCCATATCCCAGCCGCCGGATCTATCCTCGGAGGGAAGATGGGCGGCTGGTCGTATCCCAGCAGCCGGGCCATGCCTCGGAGGGGAAATGGGCGGCTGGCCGTATCCCAGCAGCAGGATCTATCCTCGGAGGGAAGATGGGCGGCTGGCCGTATCCCGGCAGCCGGGCCTTGCTTCGGAGGGGAAATGGGCGGCTGGCCGTATCCCAGCAGCCGGATCTATCCTCGGAGGGAGATGGGCGCCTGGCCGTATCCCGGCAGCCGGCCTTGCCTCGGAGGGGAAATGGGCGGCTGGCCGTATCCCAGCAGCCGGATCTATCCTCGGAGGGAAGATGGGCGCCTGGCCGTATCCCGGCAGCCGGGCCTTGCCTCGGAGGGGAAATGGGCGGCTGGCAGTATCCCAGCAGCTGGATCTATCCTCGGAGGGAAGATGGGCGGCTGGCCGTATCCCGGTAGCCGGGCCTTGCCTCGGATCGACCATGGGCGGTTGGCTTTTTCCCAGCCGCCGGATCACTCCTTGCACTGGCCGTGGGCGGCTGGTCTCGTCCCAGCCTCCGGGTCGTGTCTCGGACGGATTGTGGGCAGCTGGCCTTAGCTCGTTCGGTCCATGCTCGGGATAAGTTTCCATTTGATCTTGATCTTGGACTCTCGTTTCGTCAATCTTCGAGGAGGGGATTTCGACCCCAACATTCACTTGGATAGCCGAGGAAGACGCATGGTGTTGATCGACGAGCTAACTTGTGTGGGTAGTAGCCGTGAGATTGGGGTAGCAGAGAGAGCCAAACACGCGGAGGTGATCATAGGTGACGGGAGCGCGAAACAGACGAGAGAACGGGATCTCATTATTGATAGCGGACGAAGGTAAGATGTTGAGATGATGAGCAGCGGTGTGTAGAGCTTCAACACAATATGTAAGAGGCATATGAGCTTGGTGAAGAAGTGTTTGTACCAAATTGTTGAGAGTGCGGAGAAGACATTCGGCTTTGCCATTTTGTTGAGAGGTATAGGGGCAAGAGAAAAGAAAAGTAGTACCCGTGGAGGCGAGACGAGCTCGGAACAGGCGATTGTCGTATTCACGGCCATTGTCACATTGAAGAGAGCCAATCTCACGCTTGAAGTGTGTACAAACCATTGCCGAGAAGTGAAGGTAGCAACTAAAAGTGTCACTTTTTCGTTTAAGAGGATAGACCCACACAAAATGACTGAAATCATCAAGAAAAATTACATAATAATTAATCCCAGAAATACTTGACAATGGAGATGTCCATATGTCAGAATGAACAATGTCAAAAGGTCGAAAAGTGACCGAAGTAGAAGGATAAAAAGGCAAGCGAACATGTTTGCCAAGTTGACATGCATGACACAAGTTCGTCAAGTCAGTCAAAGAGAAAGAAATAAAACCAGAGTTAGCAAGAGATTTAAGTGTAGAGATGCCTGGATGACCCAGACGACGGTGCCAGAGTGGTCCTGTAGAAGTCGAAACGGTGAGAGCAAGAGAGGGCGGAGGTGGTGGTGTGACAGCATACAGAGAGCCGCTACTGTTGCATCGAAGAAGTCGTTGCTGCGTTCGAAGATCCTTAACAGTGAAACCAAAAGGGTCAAACTCAACTGAACACTTATTGTCAATGGTGAAACGACGAACAGATATCAGATTCTTGATGAAGGATGGGCACACGAGAACATCACGTAACTGGAGAGACCGATCATGAGATGGTATAGAGGTGTTTCTCGTGTGGGAGACCCGAACCAGAGAACCATTGCCAACAATAACAGGAGAATGATAGCTTTTATTAAAAGGGGAACGTAGCGTACCTGGCTGTGAGCTGATGTGATCAGTTGCAGCTGTGTCCATGAACCATCCAGAGTCGTTTGAATCGGCGAGACTCATGGAGCTAAACGCATGAGGAAGCGTAGAGGAGACGGAAGATGGACCAGAAGAGGCATTGTGCACGAAGTGTGCTTCAGAAGAGGGCTGTTGGTAGGAGCCGAGGATTCCGGACGAGGCAGACGACGGTGGAGTAGATGGTGGAGGTGCCGAGTATGCATAAGACGGGTACGACGGAGGAGGAGCGGCATACACAGGAGGAGGAGCACCATATGCAGGAGGAGGAGGCTGGTACGACCACGGTGGTGGCTGCTGATAAGCCCAAGGTGGAGCTTGATAACCGTAAGGTTGCGAGTACCATTGATTGTTGTAGCGACCGCGACCACGATGGCGTCCGCCACGGCCTCGACCACCACGACCACGATTGTTGTTGTGCGGATAGGTTTGTTGCGAAGTCGAGTGTGGAGGAGAAGGGGCTTGTACAGTGTATAACACAGTAGATTTAGACGAGTTGGCATCGTCTTTTGGAACGGGCTTCACGTTCTTAGAAAGGCGATGTTCTTCAGAAAGCAACATTGAGCGAGCCTTGGTGAAAGAGGGAAACGGTGACTGATGTTGAATCACGTTGATGATACTGTCAAATTTGTCAGAAAGACCATTGAGCATGTACATCACAAGCGAACGATCGGGAACGGGAGAGTCGAGGTTCGAAAGGACATCTGAGAGGGTCTTGAGTTTGTGACAGTAGTCGGTGATAGACATATCACCAATTTCCAGGGTGCGTAGTTCATTGTCATATTGAATTGCTTGTGCTTCTTTATTGTCACGGAACAAGTTTTCAAGTGTGACCCATAGATCACGAGCAGTGGCGTTGGCCTTGAGGATGATGTCGAGAATCTTCTCTGACACGGTGCCGTAAACCCACATCTTAACGAGCCCATCTTGCTATTTCCATTCAGTTGAGCATTCGGTGATGGGTGTGTTTGGTGATTCGAGATGATCAAGGACACCAAAACTGAGACAGTGAGTCTTAAACAATTATTTCCAAAGATTATAGTTGTGTTTTTCGAGATCGAGCTTGATGGGAATATAAGCCCGAATCTGATTGATGTCGTAGGGCTTTTCATTGACCGAATTGGCCATGAGGAAGAAATAGAAACATAGGGGTAGAGAAGAAGAGAACGAGATCAGAAGAAGAAGAGGAAGAAGAAGAAAGCGAATCGATTTAGGAGAAGAGAGACGGAGGCAGGCGAAGAGTTTTTCGCTCTGATACCATGTAATAATATGAAACTCCGTGAAATGAGATTATGCATTGATCCAATATATATACAAGTACAAACGGTATCTTATCCGAAGATACAATATAAGATCTCTAATAATATATGTGTCATCTAACAAGCAATCCTAGCTTTGGCTCTCAGCTCGCGGCCGTACAGTCGGTCAATCCAGTGTGGAATGCGCGGATGCAGTTCGGGATCGACTAGAAGCCAACCCGGGATATGCGGCCTCTCAGCTAGGGAGACACCATCTTCCAGCTCAGGGCGGGGGGGTGGGGGGGGGGGGTGGAGGGGAAGGATGATGTTCACCTCTGGGTGACCATTACCCAGCTTGGGCTTGTGCGACTGATCCCTGTTAGACCTGTTTTGAGGTCAGCTAAGACATCCAGCTCGGGTTGGCCATCTCTCCAGCTCGAGAGATGTGCTGTTCCATCTAAGATGTCCACCTTGATTGTACAGTTAGGGAGTTAACTCGTAACTTCTGTCTTATGTTTAGCTTGGAGTTAGCCCAGAGCTGAACATCATCCTTCCGTCTTAGGTTCTTCCAATGTTTAGGCATTATTAGCCGTTAGTTTCAAGAATATGGGTTTGACCCCAACAATATCGAGTAACGAGCAAGAGCCTATGCAAAATCTGTAAGTACTAACGAATTTTCTTGTCGAATTTCCAACCAAATGAGTAGAGAGGCTAACCCCAAGCTTCGTATGGATGCTTCATGTGGACAAGACATCCTCTAAACAAGGATCTGGAGTCGCCATTTAATTTTTCCAGCCAGAAAAATCTTGGAGCAGTCATTTCAACTAACTTTCTATGCATCCAACAACGAAGCAGTGTATGAAGCCCTCATAATTGGCTACTGATACCTCTCAGGATTAATATACTAAACATAAACGCGTACTCCAAGCAGAGAATATGAAAACATAGATGATGGGATGGAGGCTTAGCTAAAGATCGTTCGACGATTAGCAAACAGTTCAAAGAATTCAAGCTAACTTAAACTCCTTGAGGCAAAAAAAACTAGTAAACACATTGGCGGCCTTAACATCAACTTCCAACCCAGGACTGAAGAGGATTATTCTGATGGAATTCATCAAACATATAAGTATTGAACTCCCCAGAAAAATTTGCTTAGTCCCCCCTAAGGAGGAGCATGAAGAGGAAAACCCTTCGGAGACAGAACGACTAGCAGCCATGGAAGAAGATTTCCGAGCATCGGCAAAAGAGTATGGTGGCGACCAAAAATGGATGGAAGCAATGCACACAAATATCATGGATGGAAAGTTTCAACTTGATAAATGGGCCACTCAAAAAGTCAAGGTTCTGGCTGCTCCATTCTTCCTACTCGATGCGGAAGTATTCAAGTTGAGATTTTCGGACCATTAATGATTGGCATATAAGAAGAAGAAGCTAGGAGAATCATGGATGAAGTCCACAGAGGCTCATGCCGAAATCACTCTAGATGAAGATACCTAGCAATCAAAATAAAATGTCATAAGTATCATTAGTTAACTAGTGTAAAAGATTTTGAGAAGTTTTCTCATTAAGTGCGAAAAGTGCCAAAGACATGCACCGTCTGTTCACAACCGGACTGACTTTATTATCTCTTTAATATTTGCACCATATCCTTTGATGTGATGGTCAATGGACATCATTGTCCCATTAGATAGATCCACACAAAAGAGAATTTTACTGGTATTAACATAATATTTCTTTAAATGGGTAGAAGCTGATTCATATAGTAGCATAAAAAACGTTCAAGTGGAACACTTTGTCTGAAAAGTATCATATGCTGACATGGATTTCTCGTACAAAAGTGTCACAAATAACGATTCTTAGTTTATTTTGGCCTGTTTTGAAGCATCTGCAAGAAGTGAATGATACGTCTAACCAAATCTATGCCACGCTACCCGCAATGGAATGAACAAGCAAAGGTAGCTAACAAGACAGTCCTCAACGGACTAAAGAAACGCGTAGACAAAAAGTATGGTCGCTGGACAGAGGACTTTATAGGAATTATATGGTCAACTATACGACTCCACGAAGAGAAACAAGAGAAACACCATTCCACTTGTCTATGGAACTGAATGTATGATCCCATGAGAACTCGAATTTCATGGAGTTCATCATAGACTTCTCCCGAGACAAGAAGGTTTGAACCACTTGATGCTTTTAGATGAGATCGACTTGGTAACAGAACGGCTCGACTAAGCGCTAATTCGAATTCAAAAAAAATCGGCAAGTACCTGCCAATTACTATAATTCTAAATTTCGAAGTAGAATATTCATAGTAGGAGAGATCTAGTCCTTCGAAAGTTTTTCTAAACCACGAGAAAACAAAATACAATACAACTCAAAGCCAATTGGGAAAGACCTTACTAAGTCACAAACTTTTTCCGTCCAGGAGCTTATGAACTCGTCATCATGGACGATATTCCAATACCGAGATCATGGACCCCACTGCATCTCAAAAAATACTACCACTAAGCCACCATCAATAACAACAATGAACTATGGGGTGGTTTGATCTCTGTAAAGGGTATGTAGGCAACCTATCTTCAGAAGGATTCAGCTGCCCTCGCCCCTCCCTCCCTCTCCCATCAAAAAGGTGTGGCAAGTGGATACATATACATGTATACTCGTACATAATCTTCGCATCATAATCTTCAAATCACATCACATCTCTCAAAGATGCAGTTTCTTTGCAAACTTCAACTTTTCATTATAAACATAAAACATTTAAAATCACTCTAACTCGGGAAAACTGTCATTATCCACACCCTCCACAAACTTTACATGAAATTACACCCTCGTTTTATTTTCGATCAAATTGCACACCATTGACAAACTGTCTATCAAATTGCACCTATTTTTTAAATTTCTGGTTTGTCTCTTGACTTAACCAAGTAACCCGTGTTTTGCTTAAACGGATTAATGAAAACCGGATTAAACCACTAAGACCCGACTTAAACCATTTTAACGGTAATTAAAAAAAAAAAAAAAACTCGATTTATCGTCGATCTTCTTCTTCATCACTGCCTTCTTCATCACTGCCTTCTTCATCACAGACGAGGCATATACGCGTGTAAAAGGAAATAGTAAATCAACAGATTAAGAAAAGATTCTGTTTTTCAATCTCGTATTTGACAATTATCCTATAATTAAAAAAAAAATAGAAACTCATATATACATGTTTCCTTTTATTTTCTGTCGTCTGTCTTCTCGAGCTCGCCGCCTCCGGCATCTCCGTCAACATCCTCTCTGTCGTCGTCTATCCTCTTCGTCTTTCTCTTCGAGTTATTGTTCGTCGTCCTTACCATTGAAATTGTTACAATTTGGGTTTGCGTTGGATTTGAATTCACACTCTGGTTTCAGAAAACAATTTCTTTTTAGATTTAGAAGCTTTCTTCTGTTTTGAATCAATCGATCATATCTAGAATTCCGGCTTTGTATTCAGAGATATCATATTGCTAGTTCTGTGGGAGAAGTGATGGAAGGAGGCAATTGGCGACGGATCTGATTAGGGATTTGACTTGGATTCTCGTGAACGTGGACAGATGTGGGAGGCAGTACGGTCGGAGTACGGGAAGAAGAAGAAGAAGAAGAAGAGGAGGAGAGATGGGAAGCTTCGATGGCCTCGACAGCGAGAAGCTCCTCCTCTGTAAATTCCTCGTCGTCGTCCCAACTTGACGACATTTTTTTGTTCCGACGGAGAATTAAATAAAAATGATTACTTTGAGGGAGGGGACACGAAACGAATCTAACTGTTAAATAATGTAACTTGGACTCTTGGAATTTTTCAAAACTCTTTTGAATGTGGAGTTGTGTTTTAATTTTTCGAACGGAACGTAAACACGACCAGGAACATGAACCTAATCGGCTTCGACAGATACGTCTTCTGCAGGTTCATTTTCTTCAGCCTCGTCTTCTTTCGCCAAAGCATCATCAAATATCCTATTTTAATTATCATCGGACTTCTCCATTACAACCAATTTTTGAGGATTAGGGTTCGTCAATAGAAACCCAGAACTCGATTTGGGAATTTTTTTTATCACTCAAGGGAAAAAAACTCGAGTTTCTTTTTTTTTTTTAATTACCGTTAAAATGGTTTAAGTCGGGTCTTAGTGGTTTAATCCGGTTTTCATTAATCCGTTTAAGCAAAACACGGGTTACTTGGTTAAGTCAAGAGACAAACCAGAAATTTAAAAAATAGGTGCAATTTGATAGACAGTTTGTCAATGGTGTGCAATTTGATCGAAAATAAAACGAGGGTGTAATTTCATGTAAAAGTTTGTGGAGGGTGTGGATAATGACAGTTTTCCCCTCTAACTCTCATCATTCGACTTTCACAAATCACAACATTACATCCTTCACAGATTTTAAACATATTGTCTGTTCTTAGACAATGGAAAAAAAAAACTATTATGTCTTCTGCGGACTTAACCACTAGATCCTATATGGGTTAGAGTTCTAAATCATCCTCCATAAATAAAAAGCACGCTATATAATTTTTGATCGGGTATATCATTGTCTAGTATGCGACAGGTATATCCTCGAAAATATTCTTAAAAGTTTACTATCAAAATGAAAATGTAAGTCAAAATCTCTCAAGTTCTAAAACTGAAGTAAAACTCTTAAACCATGTAAACTCCTCTTGGCACACTGGTATTAGACATCTCGAAAACATAATACTAAATCCACCAGTTAGTATGAGTTTTTAAACAAATTTCATCGTAGAAAAATTGCAAAGCCCTAGAACCAATAACAAGCGCTTCGAACCCAGAAAATTCTCAACACACTTGTCCCTAACTGATAAAAAATAGCACACAAATATAATTTTAAATTCATAATTACGTTTCTAAATTTTTTAAAAAAAATTGTTATGTTCCAAAGTTATTTGTTTGAAATCTCAGTTAGGTACTGACTTTATACAACTTTTGAGGATGATGCAAATTCGCTGGTACTTGACACTATATTTTATGTTTTCACATCACATAAATATTTGATAGGATAATAAGATAAATAAGGTTAATATGATGTTTTGTAAATAAAACAGTTTATGATTTCTATAGATTGTACTTTAGTTTTTGGTGTTGAAATTTGAATGCTGTCGTGTTATCCTTCTTTTAAGATCCTCAATATTTATATGCCTACACTGAAGAATCTAAAATTGAAATGGAGGACGATTTTCTTCTCCCAAGTGGAGGTGACCATCTTAAAGAGATAACTACTGACGCATATCCTTCTCAGACTCATACATGGATTATACCTACTTAATTTAAAAGAAATTTTTAACGCCTCAAAATAAAACAGATGATAAAATCAATGTGTGCCATCTATCTAAAGTGTCCAGCGACATGAAAGTGTACTTAAGCTCAGACATATCTAAATTGAGATCACACTTTGTGTTGATTGGAGCACATCTTACAATGTAGAATATTTAAACTCTATTGAGTTTCCAGGCCTCCCAAATCATGAGCTACACCTTAAATTTGGGGTGCTGGTTACCTAAATCAAAAAAATGGATTTTGCAACAGTATAAAGTTAATCATCACTAAGCTTGCAAAAAGAGTTATAGAAGTAGAGTAGCATTCAAGCTCATGTTGGGGAAAAGTTCCTTATTTCTACAAGTGTTTTGTCTCCCAACCAGAACATGCACTCATTCACTATGGAAAAAATATATATATATCTATATATGGAAAATAGTCCCTATCTAAATATAATATTTTCAGTATTCCCAACAAACTAACAAAATGACCACAAAAACATATTTTCACACATAGAAGCATTGCCACAAAATAGTTTGAGAGGTATCATATGACCGGTAGCACAAACGGGATGCTGCAACGTCTGCCAATGCATGACAACATCCCTACACTAGCAAAAGCAACGCAAGAAAAAAGAGTTTTCAAGAAACTAAACCTAAAACCCCTAGCCTTAAATCCATTAACTAAAATATACCTTTACGAAGGGTTCATTTCGAAAAATGTATTGAGAGCGGAAATGGAGAAGCATATTAAATAAAAAGATCAGTTAAAGAGTATTTCTACTACAACAACACAAATATTGAATTACATCATCTAAGGAGCACGGAGGAAAAACACGGAGGCAACAAGGGAAAAATGGAAAGAGGAGAGAAGAGGAAAAAAAGAGCCAACTTCAAATAATATTTAGATGTAGCTATAGCTTTAATTCAAAAACAATTGTGTAGTCATTTTTAATAGACTTAATTCTTACTACCTTGACTGATTATTTTGCAGTTTTATTTTTGGAATGAAAATATTCCATGGTTCAACTATTTTTATTTATAAATACTAATAGTATAGTTTCTACTACAATAATCATATTAAACTTTACACGCACTACAAGAAAACATAGCCAAAATCAACAACTTTCCAACGAAAATTGTTTTGTTGGAAATAACCAACGAAATCTCAACGATTGTTTCCATTAGAAACAAAACTCGTTGGAAATCCGTAAGTATTTCCAACCATTTGTTTTTCATTGGAATTTCGTTGAAAATTTCTACGGATTTCCGACGGATTTCTAATGGACAAGCACCATCGAAATATTTTTTAATGGATATTTAATGAATAATTAAAACTATCCGTTGAAAACTTTATTCATTATCTTCAACGAATTTCCAACGACCGTAAAAAAAATCCATTGAAAATTATATTTGTAATTATAGCCGTTTTGTATACGTTATTATAGTGGTTGTATAGACAGTTATTATAAGAGTTGATAATATATTTCCGTTGGAAATTTATACGGATTTCCAACAGCTTTTTAAAAAATATTCGTTGGAAATCTGTTGGAAACTCTATTCGTTATTTTCCAACGGATTTCCAGCGACTGTTACAAATATTCGTTTGGAAAACCGTTGGAAATAATAGTCGTTATTATAGCCGTTTTATATACGTTATTGTAGCCGTTTTATAGACGCTGTTATAGCCGTTGAGATATATTTCCGTTGGAAATTCGTTGAAAACCCGTTGGAAATTATGTACGTAAACATTTAGAAAAAAATGGAAGTAAAGAATGATCTGCTCTTTCACGTGTTTAATCTTGCAACAAGAACTAAAATTTTGTTATTAAGTTACAAACTGTTTGTTTCTATTAGTTTAGCGAATATTATTGATGAAACGGTAAGTACAATCAAACTTATGTAATGGCATTAATTAAAAGGGAGAACTATACCTCTATATTTTGGTTCCGTCTATACACTCACTTTAGGTTATTAACGTTAAAATGTTTCCCAAAACTATTGAAACTTAACTAGCTAGATATTGCAATTTGGAAGATGCCTCAGGACCTACTCAAACAGGTATAAGTAGTAGAACCTACACCTGGTTTAACTTTTTGTTTTTTTAACAACACAGCTGGTGTAAACTTGATATCATTTATCTTATATTATGCTATACCAATAATTATGATTAACTGTAAGATTTTATAATTTTTTAAGTAGACGTAGATTCTGCTCTTCACTAAGTAAACATAAATAACACCTTATAAACTATATATTCAAGGTATATGTAGTTATTAAATGGGTTGGGTTGACCTATGACCCATCTAAATTAGGTGGGTTATATGGGTTGATGGTTGATCCATAAAATTAGATGGTTGATGGTCAATTTATCTTTTTTTTTTCAAATTATCTATACTATTAAAAATAACAGTACAAAATTTAATAATTAATGCATAAATATGAAAATACGGAATCACGTTTTTTGGCGGAAAACAATGAATAGCGTTTTCGGTAGAAAAACGCTGAATTGCGTTTTTTTGGTGAGAAAACGCAAAATCATGTTTTTGGCGAGAAAACGCAAAATCTCGTTTTTGGCGGGAAAACGCAAAATCTCGTTTTTGGCGGAAAACGCAGAATCATTTTTGGCGGGAAAACCCAGAATCATGTTTTTGACGGAAAAACCCAAAATCATGTTTTTGACGGAAAAACCCCAAATCGTGTTTTTGGCGGGAAAACGCGGAATCGTTTTTTGGTGGGAAAACGCGGAATCACAGTTTTAGCGGGAAAACGCGGTTCCGCGTTTTTGGCGGAAAAACCTGTTTCCGCGTTTTTGGCGGGAAAACCCGTTCCTGCGTTTTTGGCCGGAAAACGCGTTTCCGCGTTTTTGGCGGGAAAACGCGTTTCCGCGCTTTTGGCGGGAAAACGCGTTTCCGCATTTTTTGTGTGAAAAATGCGATCCTATGTTTTTGGCGGAAAAACGCGATTCCTCGTTTTTGACGGGAAAATACGATTCCGCGTTTTTGGTTCCGTTGTATCGTAGAAATGGAGGTTTGTTTTTAATTATTTTTTTTTGTCCAAATTTTTAATTATTTGATTTTAATTTAAAAAGTAATTAATACTAAATGGGTCAGAGTTGACCCACCCCAATAGACCCAACCTAATAGACCCAACTCAATAGACCCATTTAACCATTTAATCCATTAACTTGTTAACCCATTACCTGTTAGCCCATTAACCTGTTAACCCATTAACCCATTGGATCACAAATAAACAGTTCATTTGGGTTAATGGGTGAACTTGGGTTGGGTCAACCCATGACCTATGACCCATTTTGACACCCCTAAAAGTACGTATGATGGAGACTTCTTTCACTAATTAAACGCATCTTGAGTGACTCCCTTATATCCCTATTGATCCCTATGGACATAAAGTCAAAAAAAGGACCAAATGTGAAAAATGTTACAAATTAGTAAAAACTAGTATTATGGCTCGTGCATGGCACGGACATCGGCTATCATAATATCAAATTATAAATATAATTGGATAAAAAATAACAATTTAAAATTTGGTAATAGATAAAGTAAAAAATAAAATTATACCATACATGTCTATCGGCTATTTAAAATCTACATATTTTTATATTATATTTGGATAAAGAGATGTAAATTAAAAAAATTGTTATTAGATGTGGTCAATAATTTTATTACAATAGATATGCAGTTAAATAAAGTAATAGGAAAGTAAAATATAGTTTAAGGAAAAAGAGCATAATATGCATCTTTAAAAGTTACATACGCAGCTCCATAAACCGTTCTTAGGTCTTAGAAACTGGTAAAATGTTTGAGTCTGTTTAAATTTAAAATCATCAGCAGCAGATCTATTCTCTTCCATCCACTTTGAAAATTTTGAAGCTTTTAATTGTCTTTTTTTCAACACCATCCTCAACATCGTCATATGTTGCTTCCTAAGCATATGAAAAAAAATGTGAAATCGTAAATTTATTGATAATAGAAAATAATGGTTATTGTTATTGTTACCTTAGTTTTTGAGGGAATTTGATGAATAGTTTGATTCACTGACATCTTCAATTTGAGAGAGAACAAAAAATTAAAAGATTAAGTTGAGAGAGGGAAAGAGAGATAAGTATTCAAATAAACAATGAATATCTGTTTTTAAATCTGTAGTACATAAACAATGAATATCTGTTTTCGGCAAAAAAAGAAAAATCACAATCATAGAAATTAAATATGGAACGTTTCGGAAGCTAAAAGGTTGGAAACCATTCTCTATTCAATTACATAACTTAAAGAGACTGAGAGTTTAGATTTTAGAACCTGAGAAGACAATAAGGCTATTGAAGGTGAGAAGGCTTTTTGTTACGTTAAAAATTGTACGAACCAGAAGCCGCAAAACTCGTATCCATATTTAAAGCAAGTAAGTGAAAAGTTTAATCTTCAATGACTTTTAAATTCAATGAATCTATAGCATCATATGTTTTTACATATATAAAACTCTTCGTAGTCTATTTTGTTGGAAACTTTAGTGGGCTATCAATTTCACTGCTTCCTTGGAGTCTCTCGCTCACATGGTTGATAACTTGTGTCATTTTCTACCAATGCTTCTTTGCCTTTCAATTTTGTCTAGTTAAAAGGCAAATAAAATAGAGATTGTAGCACGTAGGTTGGTGTCTTGCTACCCAGATCCCATACTTCCTGGTAACAGATAAACACGACATATGTCAGTAAAAATTATTGTGTGAAGCTAAGCAGCAAAACGTAATAATGTCAAGAACCTGTAAAAATTGGCCAAGTATGTACTGTCGACAACTGAGCCCAGTTTCTCTGTGGAGTGTTTTGTAGCATCTGAAAGAACACAACTAAAGCAATGAGCAACTCAAAACTTCAAATGTTATAGTGCTGCAAAGGGTAAAGACAAAGTACCTGCACATGTATAGTGTCTGGTTTTTGCAGGCTAATAGAATTTCGTTCTCCTCTAGCTTCTGACGATGGTGAGCTCTTTTTCTTACCCTTTACTCGGTGAAGCAAACCGCCTCCAAGAAACAGTGAGACCAAGACAATATATAAAATGGCTAGCACGAAATCAACACATTTGGCCTGAACGATTAAAATCAAGCAGGGGAAATGTTAAGCAAGACCATTGTTATCATAAGCATTAGTTAAAAAAAAACCCAATATCCATATTCACCTCAAGTGATCCAATCTTGATTGAGCAAGAACGTCTTTTCTGAGTAGGAGGTGCTGCTGTACTGGAGCAAGCAGATGCAGAAGGACAATCACCACAAGAACATCCGAGAGTGTCATCACTACATGAATAAGTAGACACATTCATAGGCTTCATCCCAGAAGAAGCTGGTGGTAACGGAGAGAACGTGATCCCATACGGTGATCCTGGCAGATTCACACCAGCTTTTTGCGATAAAAGCAAACCACTCTGATGACAGAAGAGAGCATCAAAGATATTTTCAAGATAAGATGAGGAAAACAAACGCAAGCTCACACAATAAAAGCCTACCTTTAAAGTTCTTTGCACCAGCTCCAAGAAAATCTAAAGCCTTGCTATTCGAGCTACCGAACTTCACATCCTTGCAAGATTCGTACATCCCTGCTCCAAAAGCATCGGATAGTCACAACCTCTTGAACAATAAATTCGCATTAACATTCCTAATATTTAGAGACATCAATAACATCGAGAGATTTATTACACATTGCTCTTGGCAAAAAAAAAAAAAAAATTTAAATCAGCAAACGCAACTCACCTTGATGGCAGGGATGTTAAAAGGGCGATTCAATACTTTCTCATCACTGCGTGCTCCACAGATATCATACTGATTGTCTTGCTTTTACTCCACAATATCCTGCTGATTGTCTTGCTTCTACTCCACAAAGAATATACAGAATCTGCATCGGTAAATTAAACAACCCAAAAAACAATTCAAAACAAAACAATTTGCATCTAGAAAAAATAAAAAATGAAAAACGATTTTTGAGAAGTATAAAAAAAGAAAATTGGGTTATTCTAATGTAGCAAATGCAGAAAATTAAAATACCAAAACATGAACAAATCTGCCATGAGAGTGTAGAAGCAGATGAATTGAGAGATATTTTGAAATAACAGAGACATAGAGAGAGAGAGAGAGAGAGAGAGAGAGAGGACTTTCCAGGAGAAGAAGAGATGGAAGAATCTTCATGCTTTCATCGCCGATTTTGATTTTTTTTTCTTTTTGGCAGAGAGAATCGAAGCGGAGAAGTTTGGTGATAATTCTCAGAATTTCATGAGAATGAAACCAGCGTGGAAGAAATATCAGGGAGAGAAAGAGGTATGAATGATCTGTTCCGGATTTGAAGGGAGCGAGAGAGAGAGTGAGAGGCAAGAACACGGAGGTGGAAGTTGGGAATTTCAGGCGCTTGTAAAGCCGAACTGAGGAAACCGAGACCGAGGCTTAAACCGATGTTACATCTTTTATAGTTGATGAGTGAAGTTTAGAGTTGGAGATAGTTTTTCAGTCATGGAGGTTGAGAAGATCGTGGAGGTAAGGGTGGGTTTTTTTTCCGATAAAAGAGATCAGTTTTTTTAAGTAAAACGTCAATTTTCAAAAAAAAATTAAACCAAAAAATAAAAAGAATTTTCTGAGGGACAGGTGTCAAACCCACATTATGTGACTACTTCTGTTTTATAGATATAAGATTCAATTACCGTAACAGTAAAAACTAGTATCTATAAAAGTATACACAAGGTAGTAGTCATGAGCCACTCAACTCAAAACTCTTTAGTAAGAATACTTTTAACAATGGCTTCTTCTTCTTCAAATAAGCTTGTCTTGTTCCCATGTCTCCTCGTTGCTTGCCTCATGTTCACAATCTCAGACAACCTCGTAGCTGGAGAATCCGAGAAAGTGAAACTCAATATTTACTACGAATCACTCTGTCCCGGTTGCCAGACTTTCATCGTCGACTATTTAGTCAAAATCTTGACTCTGATCTCCCCAGAATCACCGATCTCATGCTCGTTCCATTTGGTAACGCCGAAGTCTTCGATAATCTGACTGTCACTTGCCAGGTTTTCCAGTTTCCCACTCGTCTTGTTGATAATTAAGTTGCCTCTCCTACTTATATGACTATAATTCGTTCATCTATACTTTTTGTAATGAATCCTGTTTGTCAATAAATATGGTGAAGAGGAGTGCAGACTAAACGCCATAGAAGCTTGTGCCAATAAGGACTTGGCCTGATCCGGTGCATTTATTTAATTACTTACTATACTCTCTTATTATTCATGTTAAATGACTACTAGAGTTTAATTTGAAAATTTAATGTTTTGGAATGCAGAAAATACACTACAGGTTCATAAGATGTGTTGAAAAAGACAAAAAATTGGATATCATGTTTTAAGAACTCTAGAAGTGAGAAAGCCATTTACGATTGTTACCAAAGTGGTCTCCCTAAAAAGGTAGGACATAAACACATATATATTGTATATGTAATTATAAAATTAAAAATCTTAACCATATAACCCATTTTTGTTATTTCAGCTCATACTTGCTTTTGCAAACATGACTTTAATTTGAGTTTGAAGCCGCAACATACATACGTCCCATGGGTCACACTCAACAGCAAACCACTCGATGACGTATAAATCCTTATAAGCTCTTCTTTGCATGAATAATCGGAGTACATTTATTTACATATTGAAAATGTTACTTATCACTGATTGAGTTTTTGGTTTTTTGGGCATGCAGAGCGTACAAACTCCTGCTGATTTCGTGGAACAAATCTGCAAAGCGTACAAAGGAAAGGCTGCTCTCCCAAAACTCTGCAATTCCTCTGCATTCTCTAAGTTGCCAGAGAGTAAAGTGTCGAAGCTTCAAGTCTCCTATGTCGATGAAGCTAGGACTTAATTATCAAACTAATATATACTGAGCTAAGATGGATTCAAGGTTATGTTACTGGAATATAATGAATAAAAGACCTATTCCTAAACTTTTATGCCTACGAGTTGATGACCTTCTAAAATAATTAATAACACTTTAAATTGAACTATCTATTAAGACCAGTTCTACAAGTAAATCTAATATGATGTCTTAATCGATGCAAGAGTAAAGAAAGTAGTTACTTTATTAACCACACTTTTGATTCGACTACGTCTGTTAGAGTCAGGTGCAAGTCGATGTGTAAAAACGCCAAAACCACTTTTTCATAATCTGAATCAGCAAGAAACACAATGCACTATTTTTTATTTTTTTGGATCAACTATGTACTTACATTATTTTGTTATTAACATGCTTTTTCTAGTGATACTACAATCAAACTTTGTTCTTTGTAGGAACGGTAACTAATAAAAACCAAAATTGAGTGTTATTAAATCCTTAACGCCTCCAAAACAAAATAACTTAATTTTGTTGTGCAATACTCCAAACTTAAACTGAGGACGAGAGTTGTTTCGCACATTAATTAAAAGACAGCGATGTACCTCGATTTGCGTTAGAACTAGCACCTAATTTAGTCTCTGTTAACCTAAATGGAAATTTATCAACATAACTTTCATATATAAAATATAAATATAAATAAATAAAAAAGTTATGGATAATTTCTCATAATTTTGAGATACCCAATGTAATAATCTATCAACATTTATATTTTATTATATTCAAAAACTTTTGTGTGAGATATTTTCTAAAGATTGGATTATTTCCCAAAGTTGTTTAAAACGAATTAATTACCACGAAGTTTGGGAAGAAACGCCACAACATTAATTAACTGGACTTTACCTGCCATAGTTCTGTTTTAGACCTGTTTAAATATCATTTATTATATGAGTTTAAGAATTTTGGTAGGTAGATGTAGGATCCAGATTCGAATCCGATAAGAAGGGATCATTTTATATTTTCACTGTTCATACATAAAGAACATCCTATGAAGTATAAACAAAAATTTTGCTTGTAAGTTAAAGTCGTAACACAGAGAATTTTTTACTTTTTATCAATATGTTAAATCTCCTATCACTACAAGAAACAGGCTTGAATGGCGAGGGATGATTTTGTGGGTTTTATGTCGGAAATCGTTGTTACCGATGATTTCCCAAAGAGGCTAGAAATGTAGGAATTTGGGTCTCGGAAATGCACCCCCTCGGTAAATGGTTGAGAAATTCCGACAGAAATTGTTGTCGGAATTAACGTCGGAACAATTTCTCGCAACGCTGCGACGAAAATATCAAGAAATGAGTCGTTGGAGTTTAGTCTTATTTACACACGGTTAATTCCGGTATAATTTGTCGGGAATAGATCGGGGATTACCGATACCTTTACCGACGTAATGTTTACCCAGAAAATGGTCGTTTTAAATACCGGTTTATGCCTGTCCAAATTGTCGGGAAATAGACACAAATTTTCGATTACCCCCGAGAAGAAAAACCGGTTACGGTCGTCGGAAACTTAACAAAACAGAGACAGATAATGTACTCCGAAATTTGTTGGAATGTTCAGATGAATAACAGAGAAAAAATCTTGTAGCGATTGGTCATCGTTTCGTCGATAAATAGTGTCGGTATTGGGTCGCCAATATCCTACAATTTTGTTACGAAAATGGTTGGTCAAGGTAGTATCTACATTGTTGACAAATTCCAACGAAGTTGTGAGGATCGATGAAGAGCAAACTTTGTCGCTAATTTGTAGCATCGTACCGAGCAATTGGTGTTAATCTTAAGTCCTCACAAATGTTTTGTAAAGTAATGGAAATTGTCAATTTGTTTTAAAAAACAGAGCCGTAGACAGCATCTTCAACTTGTGTAGACAAAACATCTACCTTAGCAGTGGCATCGTTGAGCTGAGAAAGGGTCTCCAGGTACGTCTGTTTGTAATCCGGGGAGTCGGACTCATGAGTTTCATCTTCAATGACGTCCATTCCTCCAAATCCAAAATGGCGACCGTGTTGTACTTGAACTTCTTATTACGAAAGGGAGTTATAACTTTCACAATTGATCGGAATGATGATAGTTGCCAAATAAGTTACTAGTTCATATAATTGATCGTATATCTTACCGACAGATAGATTGCATTTTTTTCAGCTTGAGTCATTTATCCGCACCAGTATCTTGTCCCTCCGTGAGTTGGCCTACCTTTACTTGCTCAAGCTCTCTGCACTTCTTAGATATGGCCTCCGCTTTTTTGTCCACAAATACACCATCTCGTTTTCGTTTATGCGTCCTCTCCACGAAGGTAACCATGTCGGGTAGTTCCCCTTTACCTCATCTCTCTACCATTGACCAAAAGTTAGAGTTCGAACTCCTTTATACGATTAAGAGCATTCACATATAACGACCAGATGGAAAGTTCTAAGGCGCAGTATGTTACCATGTTCTCCCGCATTCTTTTATAGGGACATGACCCACAGGTGTGCTTCAAGATCCCATATCCCCCACGAGTGCTATTTCGATTTTCAGAGTTTGTCTTGCTACGCTTCTGATTCTTCTCCATAGTCAAATATAGAATAAACCCATACCAGACCGATTCCTTCATCCAGGCAGGTTTGTCCCCTTCGTTGCGCCAAATTTACTTCCACTCGTAAACTCTGTCTGCAACCTAGATGAGCACATTGAGTCGAACTCTTCTGCACCATGGTGTTTTGAGAATAGTCTCAGTTGTATTTTTGCTGGCAGAAGGAAGTACCACACGCAGTTAGGGAAGTTTGTAACCTCCTACCAATTTAAATATAATGTCATACTAAGAAAATGGTACTCTGAATCTTACAGAGAATGCTTTGAACCAGCGTTGCTTAGACTCTCCATTAAGTGAAGTCCAGTTTGGAGCAGCATCAGGGAAATCATTTTTCATTATGTTCTTCACTGTCTTTGTGATCCCTTTAGTGTATTCAAACCTTGTTTTCAAAGACAAATAAGAAGTAATTACTTATAAGTATAACATGTATCGCGTGAACAATGTCTTCACATTAAGTCTATAAATGAAAGGCGTTAGAGTAAACGTCTACAGAGAATGCTAGCCTATACAGGACTTACCAGCCAGCGCCATTGTGTCTTTGTGGATCTAGTTTGGGGAGGTGGTCTCTTCCGGTGAAAGCAGCAATGATATGCTCAAATTTACCCTTTCAACTACTCTCTTAAATTAAGAGATCAATTGTAATACTTAGGGATCGATTTCTACAGAGACTCAAGATCACAAAATAGATTAAAGGTTTTCGAATTAAGCTAAACGAGAATAAATGTAATGAAAACAGTGCAGTAAAATCGGTTGTAAATCAGATAGGAGAAACGTCAGGCTCAGGGAATTCTCAGGAAATCAGGAATGCAAGCTAACTAGTCAATCAGGATTCTGCTATGTTCTAGAACTCGAAACACAATGATAAAGTGAACCAGCTGTCGCTGCGAAAACTATATATGTCTAAAACCTAAAAAACCAAATTTTTTTGCGAGTTCTTAAGTATAAACATGCAATAATCTCAAGTTCGATAAGTTCACAAAATCCCTAAATCAAATTCCTTTGCAGATAGGTATTTTGCTCATCTAAGGTTCTTTCTAGCTAATTAACCAACTTTCGTTTCGAGAATCAACCTATGATCAATAATCTAACTCGTCAGTTCAGATCAAGCATTAATCATAACCTAGATGAAGAACTAGTGTTCCAGAATCCTTAACTAACCAATCAACTTAGCAATCCATGAAATCCCTAATGAGAAACCTTAAACTTAACTAGCAAACTACTCAGACATGGTGATTGAAACAATAAACATGTTTGAATAAGATTGCATAAAAGAAATAAGAATAGAGATTAAAGGAGTTCTGAATCTTCTCTGAAGGAGTCTGAATTCTTCTCTCCAAAACTCTAGCTTAGAATAATAGATTGGTCTAAACAATGACCTTAAAAACCCATAAAAATAGTTTAAAAATATTGAAAACACGTTTGACACTTAATTGTAAATAACTAAATATTATGAGCTTCAGGGATGTTTACAACTCTGCAAAGCCTGGAAAACGCGTATTGAAATTGCCGTCAGGAATTGGTGTCGACCGACACCAGAGGTGGTGTCGCTCGACACCATCTTTAAAATTTGCCTCCGAGTTGAATTCTTCAGCACATCTTCTTACTTACCTCCAGAATGATCCATAATCTCCAAATAAGCTCCAAACTTACCTAAACCTGTAAAAGACTCTAAAAGACTCCAAAAACACTAAAAAAACTCTATAAATAAGACTTATATCATGGCAAAAACACTAAAAACCATGATATATCAAGCAACTCTTCTAATGTCATCACTTCAAGTGACATTGGTTGTGCATTCGCGTTAGGTACATATACTGACATCGACGTTAGAGACCTCAACTGCCATCTCCACAGGTTGACTTGGTGGTTCTGTGTCGTCGCAAAGGTTTGTTGCCAACGCGGAGCCTGATGCCTGTTGAAGAAATGCACGCCATGACCCTCGAGTAGGAATAAGCACCATAGCGATCATAGCCTCCAACAACCTGTACCAAATATGAAACTTAAACGGTGGGTCGTAATGTAAACCAAAAGCAGAGTTCTTATATTTTTTGAGATTTGGTTCATTCACCTTCTTTTTTTAGCGGCTGAGATAGTGAGTTCTGTTATATTAAAGACTGTGGAAAAATGAAGCTTAGACCCCTTTCAATTTATGTGATTTGAGAAGTTAATAGTATAGACAAAGTGTGGGATTTTCGAACAATTTGGAAATGTTGGCGTGAAACCATTTTTTACCCATGAGAAATTACTGAGATAAACCTAAATTGACCTCGGGGTTACATCGGCATAGAGGTAATTATACTTACTCAGTATTATTAACAAGTATACTCACAGATTTTATGTAAAGGTGATGTGAGATGGAAGTTGACCTGTGTGTAATTAGCTTCTCAAGAAGTAATCGTAGCGGTGGAGAGAAAAACTGAACATCGAGATGTTCAATTTATCCTCGGTAAACCACACCCATTGCCTTTTAGACGTAGCTCTGAGCTACGGTTCTGTATTTGACACTGTGACGTCGTCGGTACATCCCCAGTTTTAAATAAAAAGTAACACAACATAATCGGCATAAGTAAAACACACCGTTTTGTACAGCTAATTCTCATTACGAAAGAAGGTGTGGTTCCTGTGGCTGCCACGTATGTGTAACGTAACTGAAATATTTTTAAAATTAGTTTATGTCGAAGTCATTCACTTTTTGGGGTTAAAGTAATTAGTCTTCATAGGTGATCGGCCGGAAACCAACACCGATTCAGATATCGGAGATGAAAATTGCATTACGTCTGATAAGTATCTCCTTAATCAATGTCTAGACGACTGTAGTAGAAATTTTGTTATCTCTGGGTCTTTCCATTGTAACATGATTTTCCGTTATTCTGTCGAGTTTGTAGACAATGGTTAGTATAAGCGAGAGCTCCTCCAGTCGACCTAGCTTTGACAGTAATGGCGCGATTCGTGATGGTGCCTTTGGAATACCAAAACGGTGCTTTTGTGGTGGTCTAATGAGACTACAATAATCGTCGGATGTGATGTACCTTGGGAGGAAGTACTACTCCTGTCCAAAAAGCGAGGTTCGTAACTTGGACCCCTTTTATGGTTACTGAACAGGAGACAAATGTATGACAACAATTATAGAGTCTCCGGAGTTGAAGGTGAGTCGAATCCTCTGTAACGGCTTTTCGTGCATTTCAAATATTGATTAATGTTTTACTAGACGTACG
>VHIU01000456.1:0-49714 GCA_010577795.1 Isatis tinctoria | reverse complement strand
GCCTTCATAGAAAATCGAAAACTGAGTAATTTCTTGGCAAATGACTATTTATCTAAGTACTTCATAGAGTGCCTAAAGGTTAAGTATCCATTGCATACACCTTAGTTCAAAACTTTAGATGCGCCAATGGAAAGGTTCCTTGTTTATTCATATATGCTCTTAAAAGTCAATATTGATAACTGAAGTTGAAAGTTGAAAGTGTAACTTTGTACATACCTAGAGCAGTATCCACAACTACTCTTAGTCTATTTTCCCAGCTCAAAACAAATCCACCACGTTTCCCTGTATTAATCAGACATTGATGCCAAACTACTCAGAATACGATTTTTGTTTCAAAAAGTTAAAGACAACATATCATTTTCCAATATTTGCTAAAATCTCTATTTATGTTTTCTATCACCTGACAAGTGTTGCTTTAAGTCTCCATTTGGCATGTACTCGTAGATGAGGGCCAAGTGGTCTCCTTCATCACAATACCCAACAAGACTTACCAAATTTATATGGTGCACTCTCATAAGCAGTTCCACCTAACCAACCAACCATCCATCAGCTAAGAGTAATAATAAGAGCTAGATATATAAACATCAATTAAATCATCGAGCCAAAGAACACCTCTGCCTTGAAATGTTTATAGCCTTGAGATGATGATTGGGAGAGCAACTTAACAGCTACTTGTTGGGTAACATTAACACAACCGTGATAAACAATTCCAAACCCTCCTTCACCGAGAGCTCTGTCAAAGTTATTTGTCATTTCTTGAACCTCAATATAAGTAAACCTAATCTTTTTCGATGGGATTGATGATCCCGAATGACTGGTGTGCCCAACATCCGCAACGGGTACACTTGGTGGAGCAGGTGAATCTACACCGTAAAATATATTTGGTTTTGCAATAATGACTTTATGAAATTTCTCTAATTATATGGTTCAAGAAGTACCTGAAGGCAGCTTCTTCTTCCGGAAAACAAAAATAAGAGCCATGACGACCAGTATAGCAAGCAGAGAGGCAGCCGATGCAATAACCGGTAGCAAGATTTTTTTTTTCTCTTTTGGATTGCATAAACTAGTTTTGCACAAATGTGGATTACCCTCAAGTCTACAAGGAACATGCGGTATATATACCCATTAATTCTATATAATTAACAAAATGATACCGAGAATGAAAAAAATAAAAATAAAATTAAAACCTTACTTTAACACAAGTCCTTCCTTTTCTCTATCAAGAAGAGCCTGCGGAACTGAACCATTGAGATTGTTTCCACTTAAGTTTCTGTGGAAACAAATATATATATGACCGTAATTTTATATAAATACACACACGCACGTAAATCCAATAAAAAGTTAATGGTAAAAAAAAATGTTCATTCTGCTTTCTAGAAAGCTTACATCGAGGACAACGATTTCATGCTGGCAAGAAAACTAGGCACTGGTCCTGTCAAATTGTTGTTCGATAAGTCCCTGCAGTTGCATGCAGTAATACAAGTGATTGGCTTACATGTCGTGTCTACACATATCATTCTTGGTTTAATTACTCAACAATAGGTACTTACAGTTCTTGTAAATGCGTGAGATTCTGTAAAACTCGAGCTATGCTCCCAGTTAATCCACTTTCTGACAAAAGTCTAATCACAAAAGCACTTAAGCAAAATATTTGGATACATTTTAGTTTTAAATTAGAGAATGTGTTTATCAATGTCCTTACAAGGAAGTGATTCGTGGTGGAGTGGAGAGATCTACGTAAGTGCATCTAAGATTTTCCCACGACCAAATTTTAGGGAGACACGGATCTCCTTGCCAACTGATTTTACTCAGTCCATAAGTAACTTTGATGTTCTTGATAGCTTCAACTGAAACAAATGTTAATCGATGTAAGGATCAATATATATATTCATGTGGCAGAATATAAGTTAGTAACATCACTTATATTTGAAAGTTAGGCAAGGTACCATCACTTAGGCTTGTTTCCAATTGTGGAAAATCGATAACCGTGTAAGCTTCGAGTGCATTGATCAAAGGTGGAAGAGTTGAATTTGGAGTTCTTACTAGCTCTAAACGGCAACCTTTGGATTCACATTGCATTGGTTCTTCTGTGAATAATGTAAATACCTTTAACTTGGTAGGTTTAAAACCTGAATGGTTAAAGTTTCCTTTCAAGATAACGTCAAACTCCCTCGTCTCGTTGGCTTCAAGGGTTTGAATCTCTGCGAAGTGCATGTACAAGTATATCTGAGCATTAGAGGGTGTGGGACTCCAAGTGATGACCAGTGGTTCACTGGCGTTTTTTGACGTTGCAGCACTTTGGAGTGCACGTTGTGGTACTTCGTATGCATTTGAATTGTTTATATTGAGATTGGTTGTTATCTGAGTATAGGAAGAGCCGAAGAATGGGAACCAAATACGATCACGGACGTCATCAGCATACCTGCACTGAATCGTATTAGCCAAAAGGAAATGAAAAGATTTGTCTGCTAGACTCAGATGTACAGTTACACATCCTAAAAACTTGGGAAATTTTCTAAAATTACTTAACAATAGTTTTCTGAAAACTTACAAAAGTTTCTTTAAACAAGCAAAAGTTTGTAAAGAGAAAAATTCATTGACTTTCAAAAATTGTAGAAGATTTCGTCAGTTTCTAGACATTTTTTAAGTTCTGTATATATATTAATGTACAGTAACTTTCAAATGCTATGATAAGAGACTACTTTAGAAACTACCATTTTAAAATAATTAAATTTTGTGGAGTGCACTTAAGGTAAATAATTTCATGATGGCTACTAAATTTTGGCATTTTTAGTTCTATTATAAAATATTTCCAGAGAAATAAACCCCAAACTATTCACATGGTATGAGATTATCTACGCCAAGATTGATGAATGATAATCTCACATTTTACCTTGTTTTAGCATACATTTAGTTCAGGTTTTGTATCCTTTCATGCATTCATTCATCATGTTTTGTTCACTTTTGCATTCATCTTAGAAATGTTGGGTTTTAGACTAGGCATTGCATATTTTGCATGGTTTGGAGTCTATTTCAGGTCTAAATGGAGCTATGAAGAACACTTGGAGAGTGGTGAATGATGTGGACATGAGGAACCAAGCATCACTACAAGAAAACGTTGAAATTCCGAGGGATATTCCGAGGGAAAATGATTTCCTCGGAAATTTCTGACGAAAAACCGAGGAAACTCCGCGAAGAGGGAGTTCGTCGGCATTTCGTCGGAAAATTCCGAGGAAAGCATGTTTCCTCGGAATTTTCCGATGAATTTCCGAGGAAACGGGGTCCGTCGGAAATAACCGATGGATATTTGTAAGATACCGAGGAAAGTTTGGAGCCGTTAGAGAACCGTTTGGAGAGCCGTTGGGCGATTTGAAGAATTCCGAGGAAATTCCGAGGAAAGACAACTATTCCTCGGTATTTCCTCGGAATTTCCTCAGTATGTCGGAGCCGTTAGAGACCCGTTGGGAGAGCCGTTGTGCGATTTCAAGAATTCCGAGGAAATACCTAGGAAGAGTTGTTTTTCCTCGGAATTTCCTCGGAATTTCCTCAGTATGTCGGCTGGATTTCATCTACAAATACAACCACCCCTCTTCCTCTTCATTCACTCCATTTCTTCTTCATTCCTCCCAATATCTTTACACACGATTTTGCTTTAAAAAAAAATGTCTTCTTCAAATTATTATCGTTCTTGGATGGATCGACCTCATTTGGATCCGAATACGAAATTGCTTACGAAAGAATACGAACGAGGTCTAAAGGAATTCATGGGGTTAGTTCAACGACAACCGGAAGCTGAAACAGGTAAGTTAAGATGTCCTTGCTCTAATTGTAAAAATAGAAAGGTTATTAAAGAGTTGGATGTTTGGATACATATTTTTTTAAATGGGTTTACACGAAGTTACAAAATTTGGTATCATCACGGGGAAACAGGATATGAACCTGGTAGTACTAGCGAACCTCGGCCGGCGGTTAGATTAGAAGAACCAATTAGAACGGATTTAGATTATGGTGTAGGTATTGAGCAGATGGTAAATGATCATTTTAGAGGGGAAGATTTACCCAATGCAGAAGCTATGAGATTTTATGATATGTTGGATGCTGGAAAGCAACCTTTGTATGAAGGTTGCAGAGATGGTCATTCAGTTTTATCATATGCTACAAGACTGATGGGCATTAAAACAGATTATAACTTGGCTGAAGACTGTGTGGATGCGATAGCTGATTTTGTAAAAGGTATTCTACCTGAGGATAATGTAGCTCCAGATTCATACTACGAGGTTCAGAAACTCGTATCTGGTGGTAGTTTACCGTATGAGGTAATATATGTATGCAGCGACAACTGTATGATTTATTGGAGGGCGGATGACCAGCGGATTACATGCAAATTTTGTGGGAAGCGTCGTTACAAAGATACGAGTGGAAGAGTTCGAGTGCCATATAAAAGGATGTGGTATTTGCCTTTGAAGGAAAGGTTACAGAGGTTGTATCTTTTGGGAACGCACAGCACAACGAATGAGATGGCATGCGGAGCACTCAACAGATGGTGAGATTAGACATCCTTCAGATGCAAAAGCGTGGAAGCATTTCCAATCAAAGTATCCCGACTTTGCATATGAGAGAAGAAATGTCTACCTTGGATTATGTACCGATGGTTTCAGCCCGTATGGGAAGAGTGGAAGACAATATTCTCTATGGCCAGTCATTGTTACACCATATAACTTACCCCCAAACTTGTGCTTGCGACGAGAGTTTTTGTTTCTCTCCATTCTCGTTCCCGGACCAGAGCATCCTAAGAGATCACTTGATGTGTTTCTTCAGCCACTAATATATGAGTTGCAACAACTATGGGCTGAAGGTGCTGAAACATACTACATTTTGGGTAAAGAAAACTTTCAAATGCGGGCAGTATTAATGTGGACAATAAGTGATTTTCCAGCCTATGGTATGTTATCTGGATGGACAACGCATGGGAGGCTATCATGTCCATATTGTCAGGATGACACAGATGCTTTCCAACTAAAGAACGAAAGAAAAACTTGTTGGTTTGACTGTCACAGACGATTCCTACCACATGATCATCCATACCGTCGGAGTAAGAATTTCTTTAGGAAGAACAAACAGGTGTTTGATGGTCCACCTGAGGAAGTTAGTGGGAAAGTTTTGAAGACACAACTAAGAGATTTTGGTGCAGAAAGGACGCCAGACGTCGGTGGACATGAGCATTTTCCTGTAGATGTTGTTGGAGAACTACATAACTGGCACAAGAAAAGTATTTTCTTTGATTTGCCATACTGGGAGGATCATCTGCTAAGGCATAATTTAGATGTCATGCATATTGAGAAGAACTTTTTTGACAATCTCATGAACACGATCCTTAACGTTAAAGGTAAAACAAAGGATAATTTGAAGTCAAAACTGGATTTAGTCGATATATGTGCTCGTCCAGAACTTCATGTTGATGAGAATGGTAGGGCTCCTTTTCCCATATACCGCTTGATGCAGAGGGGAAAAATGCGTTCTTTGATTGGATTTCAAACGATGTGGAGTTTCCAGATGGTTATGCATCTAATTTGCGAAACTGTATCGACAGAAAGGAAGGAAAGTTTATTGGCTTGAAAAGTCATGATTGTCATGTGATGATGCAGCACCTCCTTCCGTTTGCCTTCAAGGAACTATTACCACGAAAAGTTCATGAAGCTGTTGCAGGGATAAGTGCTTTCTTCCGCGATTTATGCAGCAGATCAGTGACTCTTGAAGGTATTACAAATTTGAAGACTAACATAGCCGTGATTCAGTGCAACCTTGAGAAGATATTTCCTCCCTCATTTTTTTATGTTATGAAGCATCTTGCTATTCAGCTTGCAAGAGAATTGGAACTTGGTGGTCCTGTGCAGTATAGATGGATGTATCTGTATGAGCGGTATATGTTCCATTTGAAGAAGAAGGTGAAAAATTTAAGTAGGGTGGAAGGTTCTATAGTCGCGATCAATGAAGAAATTTCAAACTTTGCGGAGCACTACTTTCCAGCAGACGTTCAGACCAAAAACAGAAGATCTGCTCGGCATGATGATAGAGGTGAACGGGCAACATATCATGTTAAGGTTCCAGACATTTTCACAGATGTAGGATGACTTAGCGGAAAACCAAAGGACCGTCGACTTACAGAGCACGAGCGAAGTCATTTGCAGACATATTTGCTCACCAACTGCGAAGATGTTCTTCCATATGAGAGGTAAGTTTATTATCTTACAAAATTCTATTTTAACAAATTGACATTTAAATCTAATTAATTATATTATTGTCATCATATGTACAGGATTTTCATGGCAGCAAAGCGGTTCGAATATAGATACGCCACAGAGGCGGAACTAGAATAAATTAAGCAGAGAGAATTTTCTGGATGGATGTTTACCTATGTGAGTGCCTTAAACAAATTAAAATTACATTTACCATATATTTATACTAATTCATATTTATTGATATAACCTACATATGTGCTATTAATAGGTGTCTGCTGGTTTGGCCAGAGGTGAAACATTTGACGATTGGATACGCGAGATGGTGGTTGGCCCAAACTGTGTTGTAAAGTCATATCCGAGATTCTGTACTCGAGGATATGCATTCGCAACTGAAAAGAGGAGACATTCGCGTACGACCTATGATGCTGGCGTTTGTTCTGCATCATGAGATGATGTATACTACGGACACATACATGAGATTTTGAAAATCAAGTATCTGGGCTTGCTTGGATTGCGCTGTACTGTTCTCTATTGTGATTGGCACGACAACACTCCAGATCGAGGTGTGAGAATAGATGCATTTGGTGTTACATCAGTACATTCAAGGCGAAAGCTGCAATATTATGATCCTTTCATTCTTGCTTCTCAGGCCGATCAGGTAAGTTAATGTTGTAAGAATTCAGAATGATTGATCACAATTCATACTTTTACTAATATTTTTTTAAATGTTACAGGTTTCTTATATCAAGTACCCACGGGTAAGGAACAGAGATGATCCATGGGTTACGGTTACAAGAGTCAACCCGAGAGGCCGAGTTCAGGGAACTTCAGAGCTGGATGACCCGCTGCAACCAATCACATCCGGCAACTTAAGTGCAGCTGAAGATGTAGCGGAAGGTGGCCTTGTAGTCAATTTGACCGACTTCGCAGAGGACGCCGTCGTTTACGCAGAATCCAGATTCCGATTCATCTGGTGACGATGACTAGTAATCAGAGTAGAGGTTTTTTTTTTTTTTTTTAAACAAGAAATTCTGACGGAATTTCGAGGGAATTCAGGGTTTCCTCGGAATTTTCTCGGAATTCGACTACTCGATTTATGGATTTTATTAATAGTGCTATTCCTAGGAATTGCCTCGGAATATTCCGAGGAAATTCCGACGAAATATGTTTTTTATGGATGTTCCTCGGTATTTCCTCGGAAATTTCCGAGGAACAAGATGAATTTTGCAATTTCCGAGGAAATTCCGAGGAAATGGGGTTTTATAACCGAGAACGACGTTTTGCGGATCGAATAACACATATATAACCTTGATTGAGTGTCTTAACTAGATTATGAAGTCAAACCTTAGTGTTTTACACAATAACAAACACTTTTACGATTGCTCGAACAAAAATCACACAACATAAGATAAACACTTATACACTTTAACAAACGTTAAAGGAATTACTTACAATTATTTTTGAAATTTTTTTATTTCATGGTTTATGATCATCTACACAAAGTATCCTCAATGGTATGAATTGCATTTGTACTAAAAATGAAATACCGGAAAAAAATAGGAATTTGAAACCCTAAACCATGTTTTCTCGGTATGTCCTCGGAAATTTCTGAGGAAATACCGAGGAATGTCTACTTTTCCTCGGAATTTCCTCGGAAATTTCCGAGGAAATACCGAGGAAAAACTTTTCCGTCTGAAAGTCCTTACCGGGAAAACCAAAACCTTGAATTAATTCGAGAACCGCGTGTTAGGTATGATATTTAATATTTCCGACGGAATTCCGACGAACAGGGTCCGTCGGAATGATTAAATATAATACCTAACTTCCTTCTTCTTCTTCTCCGCCGCTGGGAAAAAAACTATCGATCCTCTCTCTCTCCAACAGATCCGCTCTCTCATCCCGCCGGAAATTTGGATTGCGCCGCCGGTTCTCTCTCATCTCGCCGTCGGAATCTCTACTGCATTTCAATAATCATGTAAGAATCAACAAAACTTCATATTTTCCTGTTTATAACCATTTGTGAGATTAGTATTTCGGATTTTAGGTTGTTAGAAGGATAGTTTCGGATTTTAGGTTGTTAGATGGATAGTTTAGGATTGAATTTCCGAATTTAGGTTCTTGTTTTAGGTTTCTATGGAATTATTTGTAGTTTTAAAAATGTTTTTCGATTTTTTAAAACGTTTTTGATTTTTGAAATTTTTTTGATTTTTAAAAACGTTTTATGATTTGTTAAAACGTTTTCTGATTTTAAAAACGTTTTCTGATTTTAAAAAACGTTTTTCAATGGTTTTTAAAAAGTTTTTTACTAATTTATAAATCGTTTTTCTGATAGAAAAACTATTTTTTAATATAAACTATTTTTATAACTTTTAAAACATTATTTGATTTTTAAAAACGTGTATATGATTTTAAAAAAGGTTTTTACTATTTTTAAAAACGTTTATCAAGTTTCTAAAACGTTTTTTCTGATATTAAAACTATTTTTATAAGTATTAAAACATTTTTTTATTTGTAAAAATGTGTATATGATTTAAAAAAAGGTTTTAACTAATTTTAAAAATCGTTTTTCAAGTTTGCAGGAATAATTAAACATATTTATAAAATTTAAAAAATATTTATAAACTTTTTTCTATATTAAAAATCATGTATACTAACATATTATAATTTTTTTTTTCGATTTTTATATCTTTAAACTACAGGTCTTACGATGATCAGACCCCGCCTCCTCGACAGCGTCGTGGTCGTGGCTCGGGGAGCCACTCCGTTCAGGATTCCCGCAGCTCACACCATACATCTCCCTCTCCATATCCCGAGGCTCCTTCTGGCTCTGGTGCTGCACCCATTATTCCTCCGAACTATCAGGGTCCTCCGGAACTGAGGAGGGTTGCCGAGTTTGTTCGACAGTCGGGTCGTCACCATCTTCCGTTTCTCACTCCGTATCCATCTGGACCGGGTCAGACATGGTTTGATCGATCCTCGAACGGGATCAGCTCATGGATCAACCGTATGATGTATCTGTGTTTGGACAAGGGACATCCGACTTTCACCGACTTTCCTAGAGCCAAACAAGTTCTGTGGTTTGAACAGTTTGCGGTAAATATTCTTTTTTTTTAATATAATTTTTTTCAATATAAATTTTCTACTAATTGTGTTTTTTTTTTCAGCAAGAATTCAACTGGAATCCCGATTATACGGTGTTTGTCTATTACCACTTCGTCCACAAAGTTATGACCAACTATGGGTATCAAATTTACGAGTGGAAGAAGAAGTGGCAAATGGGCAAGGTTTGGTTTTTTATTTTTAAAACCTTTTTAAAATTTATTACATTATATTTTAATTCATCTAACAATTTTTTTTTTTCAAAAAGGTCCCAAAGTTGATGAACCTCAAGGTCTGGAACCAGTTGATTGTGCATTGGAGTAAGGACGAGACAAAATCGACTTCTTCCACCAACTCCACCAACCGCAAGAGCGATCGTAAAGGAAAGGGCGTCTACAAGCACAACTTGGGTGCTTAGTCCCAAGCCACTCTGAGGGATCGCATGGTTCTATTTTACAATTTTATAATTTTTGAAATTTTAAATTTTCATTTTTTCTTCTACTTACTAATATTTATATTGATATCAATGTGGAAGCAAATGATGGTGAGCCGGTTGATGATTTTGCGCTAATGAAGAAGGCGTATACGAACAAGCAGACCGGCCAGATTGATGACGGTGTTGTGAAGGGTGTCGTCGACCTCATCAACAGTCAGGTGGAAGAAGCAGCGTCTCAGCTTCAAACCGAAGACGAAGATTTGACGGGTTCCCAATTGTCTCTGGATCAGATCAACGAAATCGTTGAAAAGGTAAGTTTTTTTAATTAAAATTTCATTTCATCTTAATTATTACTTACATTTTGGTTATTTTCTATTTCAGTCGGTTCCAATCTTAATTATTATTTACATTTTGGTTATTTTCTATTTCAGTCGGTTCCAAAGAAGAAGGGCCGATTGTTGGGTTTGGCTCGTCGGTCACGGTCGGTTACG
This sequence comes from Isatis tinctoria, assembly GCA_010577795.1. Lineage (NCBI taxonomy): Eukaryota > Viridiplantae > Streptophyta > Magnoliopsida > Brassicales > Brassicaceae > Isatis > Isatis tinctoria. The sequence continues at coordinate 39,449 of VHIU01000456.1, read as the reverse complement.
TCTTCTGCTGCAGCCCCGCCCTTTGTTGATTCCGAAGCACTTATGGGTCAGTTGCAGGACAAGGACTTACGCATTTCTGCGTTGGAGACTCAGATGGCGACTCAACAGGCGAGCTTCGAGGCACAGAGGAAGCTGAACGAGCAGATGATGGCCATGATGAGGACGTTGCACCCGGACATCGCTTTCCCGACCCAGCAAGACCCGTAGTTTTTTTTAAAAAAAAACTTGGAATTTTTTTTTTGTTTTTTGTACGACTTTCAATTTTAAATTTATATTTTCGAAATTAAATTTCTGAATTTTAATTTTATATTTTCGATTTTAAATTTCAAATATTTTTTTTTAAAAATAATTTTTTTTTTATTTCCGAGGAACCCATCCATCGGAATATTCCGAGGGAGTGCTTCCTCGGAAATTTCATCCCCTTTCCGACGTCTTCCTCCGTCGTAACTATCCTCGGTTTATACCGACGAACTTGTCCGTCGGACTTTTCTGACGACCCCTCCGACGAACTGTATTCCTCGATATCTCCTCGGAATTAGTGTTCCTCGGAATTCCCTCGGAAATTTCCGAGGCAATTCCGAGGACTTACAAAATTCCGAGGAGATTTTATACCGAGGACTTTTTCCCTCGGAAAAATCATGTTTTCTTGTAGTGCATAAGAGCCAAGAAATATGAAGATTTCAGCACATTGTTCCCACAGCGACGTGATACACCGACAGGATTTAGGCAGCTACGACGCAGCGGGATGACACAGCGACCAAATCACATCGGTGCAAGAATCGAGAGAAACCAAGTCCGAAGACACGCAGCGACGTGATACACCGAGAGGAAATAGGTCGCTGTCACACACCGACGTGATACACCGAGAACAAATAGGTCGTTGCACGACTTTGACAGGACGAATTTGGGGTTTTCCTATAAATACTCTTGACCTAAAAACACTTCTCTTCATCCTTTCTCTTGCCCCCAAAGCTTGTGCTTTGGTTTCTTCATAGATCTTAGAACAATTACTTTTGGGATGAGAGATTGGATCATTGTATATACTTTTGGTTTATGTTTTCTTCTTCTTTTAATCTAAGTCTTTCATGCTTTAGTCTTGTCTTCCTTTTGTTCTTGTCTTCCCATTTTCGAATTTCATGTTCTTAGGTTTTGGAGTTCTTGATTTTTGATGAGCAAGGTGTTTCCTTTGATGTTTAAGGATGATTAGGGTGGTAGATCTTTGATTAGCTCTTCTTGTGTGATTGTTCTTAATGTTTATTACCTCTTTGTTGGACAGCTTTTTGGTATTGCACACAAGGTGTTTGCTGAAATGCTTGATAAAAGTTTTGGTTGATGTAATGTCTTGCTTAACTTGTGCTTAAGTACTTAGTGCCACATTGATGAGAATTTGACTCTTAGACATTGATTATGCATGAGAATGTGAGTTAGTGTTAGTTCTATTGTGCAAGAGATTAGTAAACCTAGCCTAATAGATTAGATGTCTAGCATGCTTATTAGGCTTTTTGGACCTTGTGATTTAATGCTTGCTTGTCATAGATACACCATTAACCATGGGTTTGAAATGTGATAAGTCAAAGAGATTAGTACCAAGAGATTGGATTAGTCTATTATGAGTCATTGCCTAGAGTTAATACATTGATCATTTCTTGAAAGTTTTGTTCTTGATTGGGAATCACCTTGTTAATCACTGGTCTTGAATCTTTATTTGCTTATTTGGATTTCTTGTTTTAGGTTGTTAGACTTTAAACCCTTTCTATTTGTAGGCCTAGCTTAGAAAGTTTTCTGCATCTTGGGTGTTCATTAGCTTATGGATTGGATTGATAACCTCTTGTACTTCAATGAAATGATTTTAGACTTGAGGAATTGAGTCTCAAGACCTAAAAAGTCGTGTATCAATGAATTAGAAAAAGTTATCATTTTACAGAACTGTATACAGAATTCAGAATATCATTATTCAAAATGGATAGATATAAGCTACCATTTTAAGATCATGATTTGTCATCTCATCACTACTTTGTATAGATTCCCATAAATCTCTAGAAGAAAGCTGATCATTTACCCAAAAAAAAAGGAAAAGGAAAAAAATATACATATATATATATATATATATTGGATTAAAATAGGTTGTTATATTTGAACGGAAACACAACTTTAGCATTTCAACGTTACAATGAATGCTTCGATGGAGTTGACTTACCTTATAAATCCTGCGGAATTGTTAAGATACCCCCGGAAAGACAATTTCAGTGAACCAGATTTTGTAACATACGAATTATCTTTCAGTGGCCGTATTTCGATGGCTGAAACTATAGGCAATGTTGCTCCTGTCTTAACAAGACAAATATCCAAAGAGTTTGACCTAGCTTTGTGTAGGATCTCCTCTTTTGTACCTTCTTGTCTTCCTTTCAAATCCATACTTGTCCACCTATTAGGACCAATGTAGATATCGAAGTTTGGATCAAGATTCAGACCATCATAGTTCCCATATACGGAGCTAAACGCGATGAGGTAGTTTGTGCCACTGTTGACATATAGACTATAACAGTTGCGATCTCCTTCAGGAAAATATCTCAGAGTCAAATATTGCTTTGATAATACTTTGTTGAGATCTTTATGGACTCTACTGATTTTCCCTGTTTGGATGAATGTGGAATCCGATTTGAATGTCAATCCATTAAACGCATCATCGTAAGGAGATTCATCAACAGGTAATCCACAATCCAAACTGATGAATCCTGTTAAAGGAAAAATTAATACATATATTAGATAACTTAAGTCAAAGACAAAACCTTATTGACATATGCTGTTACCTTCTTGTGTCTGGGCTCCAACTATAACGGCAAATGTTCCAATCATGGCCAACAAAAGATGACTCTTCATGACGTCTCTCAATTTTCAAGCTTCTTTAGGAAATCAAGAAGAAAACAAAGACTTGCTTAGTAAAACTGCGAGAGATGTGAAAATAAGAAAATCCCTCATGATACAATAGGACAGAACAATAAAATTAAAATAAAAAGTGTCAGATCCGGCAATAAATTGAATAATGCATAGTTGTGTGAATTCCAAGGACATATTCCACGTTAAGATCGTTGAATTAATCCACCTGGTATTTTTTTTTTTTGAATTATCCACAGTTTTTCAAAGGTTTCTCAGGTTCAAGGACTAATCTATGCACCTGGTGAGTCCCCCAGTAGCCAGGGTGAATCGAGTGACGGTACTCCCAGCTGAAAGCCCTTTACCGCCAGAACCAACTCGGCTGGTTAATCCACCTGGTATTAAATCTAGTACTACTAGTACATGTTGAGAGTCGTCATGTGTAGGATTACTTTCAGACTCTGCTTAATATATATTTCATATTCATTTAGTACTCGTCAGCCACGAATTAGCAAATGCAGAAAACATTGGAGAGTCGAGACACAAAGATACGACAAGGTTCCTATGATGGCTCTCCAGAATATAGTACTGGTTTTACAATCGTATCATGGAATGTGTCTATGGAATTTACACGTCATTCATTCTTTAATTGTTTTCTCGAAGTTGACTTTTCTGTGGATTGTTTCTTCCAATGTATACCTGAGAAATTTTTGGAGAAACCAATATGTTTTTTTCCATAGAAACTTGAAAAAGAGAGACAACATGAAGATTCTTCTATTGTTGGCCATGATTGAAACCTTTGCTGTTATAGTTGGAGGGCAGAAACAAGAAGGTAATAACATATCAGCCTTTTAATGGTTATACATGATCTTCCTTTGACTTTAGATATCTTATATACATTTATCATATATTTATTTTTGGTTAAACAGGATTCATCAGTTTGGATTGCGGATTACCTATTGGTGAATCTCCTTACGATGATCCGTATAACGGATTAACATTCACATCAGATTCCAATTTCATCCAAACTGGAAAAAGTGGTAAGGTCGAGAAAGATGATGCCTACAAAGGATACTTCAGCCGATATTTGACTATGAGATACTTTCCAGAAGGAAAACGTAACTGTTATAGTCTGGATGTCAAGCGTGGCACAAATTATGACATCGTGGTTAGCTTTGTATATGGAAACTATGATGGTCTTAATCTTTATCCAAACTTCGATATTTATCTGGGTCCCACTAAATGGGCAAGAATAGATTTGGAAGGAAAGACAGGTGGTGCAAGAGAGGACATCATACACAGAGCGAAGTCAAACTCTTTGGATATTTGTCTTGTTAAAACAGGAACAACCGTGCCACTAATTTCTGCAATAGAAATACGGCCACTGAGAAATGATACTTACGTTACACAATCTGGGTCACTGAGGCTGTCTCACCGGGATTATTATAGCAATTCTAGTGGGCAGATAAGGTAAGCCAACTTCATTTCACGCATTGAATCTGTTCAATGTTTATGTTTTCAGTCTGTTCAATGTTTATGTTTTCAGTCTGTTCAATGTTTTTTCTTTTAATATATTTGGCATTGAAGCTTGATCACTATGAATCGTCTATATTGGATATCCTAACTCCAACATAAAAGAGTTACTAAAATTCACTTCAGTAAGAGATTCAAGAAAAGAGTAGTTGTATAAGTTTTTGTTCCTTCTCATTCTCTTAAAATATAATAAAAACCATAATTGTTGTATAATTATTATTTGCACGTTGTGATTGTCATTTAGTTTCATATACTAAGGTTTCATATGCTTAAATCCTTTTAGCTAATACAGTTTAGTTGCAGGTATGCAGATGATGTCCACGATCGTGTTTGGTTTCCAAATTCCGACCATCCATTTACGGTGATAAACACGAGTCTCAATATAAACAACTCAGGCATATATGAGGTACCAAATACAGTACTCAGAACTGCTGTCTTGCCTAGAAACAACAGTGAGCCACTGATCATCGTATGGAACCCGATGCCCTCTAATGCTGAAGTTTATGTGTATCTTCATTTCGCTGAGATACAAAGCCTTTCAGCTAATGAAACGAGAGAATTTGACGTTATCGTGGAAGGAAACACTACTCGTTCAGGTTTTAGGCCAGCTAAGTTAGAGCTTAGTACAATATACACTGATGCACCAGTGAAATGTGACTCCGGAGGTTGTAATTTACAGCTTGTAAGAACTCTAAAATCAACTCTTCCACCTCTGATAAACGCTTTTGAGGCTTACACTGTCATTGAAATCTCAGAACTAGAAACAAGCCTAAGTGATGGTACGTACATAGCCTTAATTTTCCAGTAACTACAAGCAGTTAGTTAACTTATATTCTTCCACGTGATATTGATTCTTACATCTGTTCTGTAACATTTGTGAATTGTGATAGTTGCCGCTATCAAGAACATCAAAGCTAATTATCGACTGAGTAAGATCAGTTGGCAAGGAGATCCGTGTCTCCCTCAAGAGTTTTCATGGGAAAATCTAACATGCACTTACGCAAATGGTTCCAGTACTCCACCAAGAATCATTTCCTTGTAAGACCCCATTCACAAACACTACTGTCTCTAATTTAAAACTAATTTATATATTTGGAAGGCCATCAACGATTTTGTGAGTGTTTTTGTGCCTGTAAAATTAGGGATTTGTCAGATAGTGGATTAACCGGGATTATAGCTCCAATTTTACAGAACCTGACGCAATTACAAGAACTGTAAGTATCTCCATTGTTGATAAATTAGAGCAAGAATGATTTTGTCTTACACGAGATGTAAGCCAAAAAAAAATTATATTTCTGCATGCAACCGCAGGGACTTATCTAATAACAACTTGACTGGACCAGTGCCTAGTTTTCTTGCCAACATGAAATCGTTGTCCGTGATGTAAGCTTTCTAGAAAGAAGAATAACACTTTGACCATGATTGTTTTCTGATTAAATTTGTATTTTGTATGTCCATAATATATATTATGAATACATATTGTGGTCCTGTTCGTATTTACAGAAACTTAAGCGGGAACAATCTTAGTGGTTCGATTCCTCAGGCTCTTCTGGATAGAAAAAATCAAGGACTTGTGTTAAAGTAAGTAAGTTTCTGTTTTTTCAGTCAGGCCATGCTTGTAGAGTAACATTTACAAGGATCTCCTTGCCAACTAATCTTTACTCAGTCCATAAGTAGCTTTGATGTTCTTGATAGCGGCAACTATCACAATTCACAAATGTTAGAGAACATGATCAATATCCTTCCTGTGGTGCTCCCATTAAAACTTCGTATCGCATGTTTATTGTAGATTTGAAGGAAATCCATATTTGTGCGGATTAAGTTCATGCAATCCAAAAGAGAAAAAGAGTTTCTTGATACCGGCTGTTGCATCAGCTGCCTCTTTGCTTGTTTTAGGATTGGTGGTGGCTCTTATTTGTTTTTTCCGAAGGAATAAGGGGCCTTCAGGTACTTCTCAAACCATATAATGATTAGAGGAATTTTCATAAAATCAATGGATACATTTGCAAAACCAAACATATTTTACTGTGTAGATTCACCTGCTCCACCAAGTATACCCGTATCGGATGTTGGGCACACTAGTCAGCCAAAATCATCAATCCCATCGAAACAGATTAGGTTTACTTATATTGAGGTTCAAGAAATGACAAATAACTTCGAAAAAGCTCTCGGTGAAGGAGGGTTTGGAGTCGTTTATCATGGTCGTGTTAATGTTACCCAACAGGTAGCTGTTAAACTGCTCTCCCAATCATCATCTCAAGGCTATAAGCATTTCAAGGCAGAGGTACTCTCCTGGTCAATTATCATTGACACATATCCAATTAAAGTTTATTTTATATTTAACAATATATAACTGACTAGGTGGAACTGCTTATGAGAGTTCACCATATAAATTTGGTGAGTCTTGTTGGGTATTGCGATGAAGGAGACAACTTAGCCCTGATTTATGATTACATGCCAAATGGAGACTTAGTGCAACATTTGTCAGGTAATGGAACATGATTAATGGTTTCAGAAAAATATTGTACAATGATGTCTTAACTTTTTCTTTGAAACAAACTTCGTATATCGAGCAATTTGGCACTTATGTTTGCATATTACAGAAAAGCGTAGTGGATCCGTTCTGAGCTGGGAAACTAGACTAAGAATAGCCGTGGATGCAGCACTCGGTATGTAAAAATTTATTCTTTCAACTACTAGTGACTTTTAGTGGTATTAGTTGTTTCGAGTAAATAACCACTAATTTTAAACATCCAATGTATGCCATGGAAAAGCTACACTAAGGCATTTTGTAGCACTTCAATTACTGCTTTGCCACATAATTAACCCCATTTTTCTATTAAGGACTGGAGTACTTGCACACAGGATGCAAACCACCAATCGTTCACAGAGATATCAAACCCACAAACATACTTTTGGACCAAAATTTCCAAGCAAAACTAGCTGATTTTGGGCTTTCAAGATCTTTTCCAACCGGAGATGAAAAAGCATACGTGTCAACAGTTGTTGCTGGAACTCCTGGATATCTTGATCCCGAGTGAGTATTATTTTACTTCATATGTTAGTACACAAATCACTGTCCCCTTTGATACTAATAATTACAAACAAATTAAAAATCATATGTTTCATCTTCTATGTCATGTTTTGTAGGTATTATCAAACAAATTGGTTAACGGAAAAAAGTGATATATACAGTTTCGGAATTGTATTATTGGAGATCATTACAAACAGCCCTGTATTTCAGCAATCCCGTGAAAAGCCTCACTTAGTAGAATGAGTGAGCTTTATGATAATGAAAGGAGATATTAGAAACATTGTGGATCCAAGCCTCCAACAAAACTATGAGATTGGTTCCGTCTGGAAGGCCACGGAAATAGCATTGTCATGTGTGAGTCCTTCTTCCATAGGAAGACCAAACATGTCTCGAGTTGCTAATGATCTAAAAGAGTGTTTGACATCCGAAAACTTGAGGATAGGAGAGAATCCAGACATGGAATCAAAAAGTTATATAAACTATAGCATGGACATGTACACCGAGGTGATCCCTTCAGCTCGCTAGCTAGCCGAATATACCCTTGCAGGTTTGATTTTTCATGAAACATCCAATTTATATTTTTAACGGTTTGTTGCAAGGTTTGATTTTTCATTTAACGGTTTGTTGTCAACGATTACTAAGGTTTTCACAGAAACATGTAATATTGAATTTATGAAAATTATATGTCTAATTTGCACTATATTATTCCACTGTAAAGTTAAATCAATGCTAAAGCGGATAGATCATAACAACGGATAATTTCGTCTCTACAGTCGCGAGGAAACTACTCATTAGCAATGAGTGGTACATTCTGAATGTCATCGTCAAATCTTAAGGAAATTTATTAGTTAATAATTAATTTTTTGACCTCCCATAGTGGTGGTTCAAGAGTTGTTTTCCTACAAAATCATTTAATCAATAAGTTATAGGAAAAATGGCGACAAAACATTTACTCACTAAATCCTTCATAAAAAAAATTGCGAATGACTTTAATTATATCCATTGCAAGCCTAGTGAAAAATATATATGTTGCTTATAACGATATTAATTAGGAGGTTTTTGAGAATACCAAATCGCATGGATGAATGTCGTTCACACATTATTCTTTATCTGCAGTTCAACACGAGTTACCAAGTGGATGATGAAGACATGATGATCCATTTGCAAAGTGAAAGGAATAATCATTAATTGAATCGACGTAAAAAACTATGGAAGAAAGTGGAAGACAAAGTACGGAGCTAAGGTTGTGGTCTTTTTATCTTTGAATCTTATATGTGTGTGTGTTTTGTAAACGAGAGAATTTAAAGAAAAAGAAACACGAAGAACACTGAGTTTTTAGTGGGGGTTATTGGTTTATGTATTTGAATAGATTTGAGAATCTGAATGAAATCTAGTGTTATTTATGATTTATAAATCTTAATTCAAATCATGTGTTATTCAATCATACGGATTTATTAGTGGATTTAATTTTATAATGAATTTGAGTGGATTTGAGTGCATTTATTTGTTAAAAATACAAAGACTAAAATCTGAGGTAAAACCCTCAGATTTGTACATACGTATTAGATTTGGAAATCAAAATATTTTTCTTACATTTATAAATCTTATACAGATTTCAAAATCAATAAATTAATAACACCCTCTTACTTTTCCATTTTATGTCCACACGCACACTGAAAAATAGAATCTCATTGGTTGTAGTAATAGTAAAGATGCCATATAATGGCTGATTCTACAAATAATAGTACATTCACCATATAATGGGCTAAACAAAAATTTTACACAAGACAACCTACATCAAAGTACAACAAAGTAATTTTAATATCTGCAAGGAGGCCAAACATCTCATTGGTTGTAGACTTGTAGTAAATGCATAGTAAATTACAGTAGTATCGAATTCACATATATAGAGCTAAGACCAACAAAGATAAAAAAATTGGTAGAATCTTTATAAATTGAGCAAAAAATATATAGAAAATAAATAAATCAATTAAACAGAATATTATATGAATAAAAAGAAAAAGGCATTGGGCAACGAGTACCTGGCTACCTGCCTACCTGGTGGGGATTCATGAAAGCAAAGTCAGCTTTAATAAATTCTAGGCTTTCAATTTGGCAGAGCCAAAATATATTTTTTTTTTTTTAACAAAAACAACGACGTTGCTTTTTTTTTTTTTGTGAATTGCCGGGTTAGCGCCCCCGAAGTATTATTAAAAAAGAAAAACTAACTACAATCGTATTTTCCTAGCAATCGCTAGGCCCTCCAAATCTTCTCTCCATAGAGAGTTAACAAAATCAGGAGCAAAATCAAAAGAATGTAATCCTAATGGTAAAATAAACGCATAGTTCGCCAATTCATCCGCGAGGCGATTGGCTTCCCTATACACATGAGAAATCTGAACTCTCCAGTTCTTCGTCAAAAAGCCATGGCACAAACGCACCAGGAAAGACAGCGGGTGAGAATCCTCAATTCCTGTCCGAAGAAAATCCACAACTAACTTCGAATCCACTTGCTAACTTGTATAATTACGTCCCGACTTTAGGGTTCCTAAATTAAAGATGAAATTATCCATATGTTGTTCTATACTGATACATCATTTTTTCTTGTAGTGAAATCATATACAGAAAATTTAAAATTTCACCACATACTCATCAAGCGACGAGAACTCAACTTCAGTATCACATGTTATTTGCGAAAAAAGTCTTTAGGAATCATTGAAAAATACAATAAAAATTGATAAAGAATTTAAACTAGCAAGGATATATTTGGTGAGCTAGTGAACTTCAGGAATAACTTCAGTATACATGTCCATGCTGTAATCCATATAATTTTTTGGTTTAATATCTCGACTTTCACCCATCCTTTTAGATATTTAACAACTTGAGACATGATCGATCTTCTTGTGGATGAAGGACTCAAGCCTATCTTAATGGATTTCCAACCAGAACAATTGTCATAGTTTCGATGGTGGTTTGGATCCATAATCTTTTCGATATCTCCTTTCGCTATCATAAAACTGACCCATTTTACTATAAGTGAGACTTTTCACGGGATTCTGAATTACAGGACTGTTTATAATGATTTCCAACAATACAATTCTGAAACTATATATATCACTCTTTTCTATCAGCAAATTTGTTTCGTAATACTTGAAAAGCATGGTTTAGAAGATGAAACATAAAAAAAAAAAATTGTGATGATTAAAAGGAACAGTGTTTTATATACTAATAAGTTAATAACATATGAAGTGAAACCATACTTAGCCGGATCAAGATATCTATGAGTGCCAGCAATAATCGTCGACACACATAAGCCCTGTTCTTTTAATAAACGCGGCGGCAGCCGCACCTACTCAGAAATTAAATAGTGATGAAGACATACAAAAAGGTGGAGAAAAAGCAATGGATGCCGCTGCGTTTGCTTTCAAGGGAGCTGCTGGTGCCGTAATTGCCGCTGGAAAAAGCAGCGACCAACTTATAAAGAGAAAATTCAAATGAAACAACCGCTGTGTCTACTTTGATGGTGGTGTTAGGATCCCATTTTTAGCTTATATTTTGTGTGAGTAACGCTGACGCCAGCGTTGATTAAAAGAACATGGCTATATGCTTCATTTCCAGTGAGAAAGGATCTGGAAGCCACCATAGAAGTGATTGGTATCAAGGCTGTTAAAGCTTTAGAAATTTTCAAAGTGAAGCTATTTTTCCTCCAATCAGATTTTTAGATTTAAATTTTTCTAAATCCCTTAAAAACATTTTTCATTTTTCTCTATTTTTTTTTTGTTTTGTGTTTTCTAAAACCTAGTAAACGTGGCTATCAAACCAAAAAAAAAACATATTTTTTACTTTTTTCTAAAAATATTCATATTTAGAAAAGCTCTATGTTCTCTCTATCATAATTAAAACTTTTATCTAATTCTATATTAGTTTATCATTATTATTTTTTATAGATTAATTACTACTTTTTCTTGTTTTTTTAAGATCTATATTGCCTAACATATATTAATTTTTTATTATTAGGATCTAAGAAAAAAAAAAATAGAAAAAAGATTCATAACATATATTCATAAAATTGATAGAATTATAACTTAAGCTAATAAATTGATAGATGTATAAGAATTATGGTAGAAATAGAAAAATGCAAAATAAACTAAGACAATAGTGAAATTATGACTTGCATTTTTCTTTTCGTTTTGGCCCAAGTTACTCCAGGTCGATTTTAGAATGAACTAAACTACCCAAAAATAAAAGGGAAAACTTTGACCGATAACCATTAAGTCCAAAACTTTATCTTTGTATCAAATTAAGATTACAATTTTTGTTTTCCATGTTGTAGAGCTTGGACTAGAATTTCGATGGTAGAATCCTTAATTTTAAAGACCTTATGTCATTTATATAATAACGATCGTTAAACAAATAATATTATGTACCAGAAATTTGTCAAAATGGATTTGTTTGAAAGTTCACTGCATGTTTAGAAAAACAGTTCGGCTTCGAGAACATGGCAGTTCAAATTACCGATGCATCCAATTTTACAATGTAGTCCATCTTAATACATTTTGGTTCTTCTTGTTCGTATGGACCAATTCACAAATTTGTATCATATTGTCATAGCGCCAAAATTATAAAATAAGATTTAAATCATTTTGAAGTTGTCTTTCTTAAAAGCACATTTGTTTCAAAGCATCATCATCATTTGCTTTATGAAACAGTGGAGAGAACCAATAACGTGGCTGCTTTGGGGTGACAAAGTCACGTTGCAAACTAGTTATAAAAATATATTTATTGTAATATTATACAAATGTGTACGACAAATTTAAATTACTAAAAGTATATGCAAAATTGGTTTTTAAACTGCTAGATATTTGAAACAATTGTCAAGTCTGATTTAAATTATTATTTACTTTTAGATATTTGAAACAATTGTCAAGTAATTTATGAATGAATGAAAGGAACAAAAGGTATAAATTAGCAGATAAAATAATGCTAATCGTAAAAGTAAAATTAATATAATAAATACTTAAATTACACCTGTTGAACGAGGATGGTTTACAAAATCATGTTAGATAGCTACTTAGTTAGCAAAGAAGCAATGAAGCAGAGAAACAAGTTAAGAGAATAATCAGAGAAATCAGAGAAATCAGAGAAATCAGAGAATCAGAGAACCAGAGAACCAGAGAACCAGAGAACCAGAGTATCATAGAAATCAGAGAATCAGAGAAATCAAAGAAGCAATGAAGCAGAGAAACAAGTTAAGAGAATAATCAGAGAAATCAAAGAATCCGAGAAATCAAAGAATCACAGAATCACAGAATCAGAAAAATCAGAGAAATCAGAGAATCATAAAAGGGATGAAAGAACTCTGATATTTCTGTAAAAGACTTATATATTCGATAGATGATACAGAGATGATTTACATTTGGTTTTATACAGAGCAGAGGAACGATCGAGAAAAGCTGTAAAAGATAAAAGGTAACGATATGATATTAAAGAGAAGGGCATTATGATAGAAAGAAGAGCATTACAATCATATTGTCTTCACACTGAATAACAGCTGTCACAGACCTTGACTTGTGCTATTGATTGTGATCAAATGATGGGCTCATTTCTCCTTGGGCTGCAACTTGTTTTGGGTCGGTCTTATCCTTCACACTCGCCTTCAAACTTGGCGTGGGTAACACGAAAATGCCGAGTTTGGTACGAAGATCAGAGAACAAGCGTCGTGGCAATGGTTTGGTGAAGACATCTGCAATTTGTGCCTTTCCAGAGATGTGCTGAGTTTCAATTAGACCAAGCGCAACTCTTTCTCTGATGTAGTGATAGTCCGTATCAAAGTGTTTGGATCGATTATGCAATGCCGGGTTAGCAGATAGATAACAGCGGAAAGATTATCACAGAATACTTGAGTAGGTTGATGTTGTGACACACCAAGATCACGCAGTAGATTAGAAATCCATGTGATTTCTCTGGCTGTTGATGTAAGAGTTCGATATTCTGCTTCAGTGGAGGAGTTAGATACTGTAGGTTGCCTTTTTGCAGACCAAGAGATCAGATTAGAACCCAAAAAAACACAGAACCCACCAGTGGAGCGTCTTGTTTCCTTGCATCCTGCCCAGTCACTGTCACAGAAGGCAGAGAGAACAGGATTATAATGTTTCTTGATTGGAAGTCCCATTGGCAATGTTCCTTTGACATATCGTAAGATTCTTTTGAGGAGTCCAAAATCTGAGACCGTGGGCATGTGCATCCTTTGACAAATAAAGTTTACAGCAAACTGCAGATCCGGTCTTGTGATGGTGAGATATTGAAGTTTACCAGCAAGACTTCTGAAGTACGTTGGCTCAGAGAATGGTTCGGAGTTGAGATTATCCATTTGCTGAGGAAGTGGTGTAGGCATGCTGTTACAATCACTCATTCCAGCCTGATGAAGTATATCGGTTGCATAGGCGGTTTGATGAAGAAATATACCATTTACATAGGCAGCAATTTCAATTCCTAAAAAATATTTTGGATAACCCAGATCTTTCATAGAAAAACGAGAATTAAGAACCTTCAATAAGTCTGCAAGAAGAGTCGGATTACTGCCTGTAAGAAGAATATCATCCACGTATAGGAGAAGAATGATCGTTTCTCCATTATGATACCAAACGAAGAGAGAAGGATCTGATGTGCTACATTTGAATCCATACTCCATGAGAAAGCCACTGAAGGTATCAAACCAAGCCCGAGGAGCTTGTTTCAAGCCATAGAGTGCTTTGGTTAGACAACAAACATGATCCGGTTTTGAAGGATCTTCAAATCCGGATGGTTGTAACATGTAGACAGGTTCCTGGAGCTCGCCATGAAGAAAAGCATTAGAGACGTCTAGCTGTTTAAGCAGCCAGCCTTTGTTGGTGGAGATGTCAAGAACCAGCCGAATGGTAGCTGTGCGAACAACAGGGCTAAACGTCTCAAGATAATCTACACCTTCTTCTTGATTGAATCCTTTTGCAACAAGACGCGCTTTGAGCTTATCAATAGTGCCGTCAGGATGTAGCTTGGTTCGAAAAACCCATCGAGATGTGAGAATATTCATATCAGTGGTTCTTGGTGTGAGATACCAAGTACAGAGCAGATGGATTCGTCTTATCTCTTCCATTACAGCCTCATTCCATCCTGGATGTGCCATTGCTGCATCAATAGACTTTGGCTCGTCAGTGGTAAACTTTGAGGCAAGTAGAATGTACCTTGTATTAGGCTTGTGTATTCCAGCTTTAGAACGTGTTGTCATAGCATGGGAGTTGACTGCTACTGGTTCAACTTGTTCAACTGGTTCAACTTGTTCTTGTATAGATCCTTCAGAGTCACTACTGTGGTTTACCAAATCCAGAACAGGTGCTTCAACAACGTTCTCTGGAGCAACAACAGCATCCGCATCATTCATCGGTCTTGGAAGAAGCTGTAATGGACTCGACTGAGTTTGAGATACAACAGGAGTTTGAGATACAACAGGTGTCTTTATCAGCTTCTGCCAAGCTTGAAGAAGAGGCGTCTTGTATTGAGGAATTAGAGACTTGTATTTGTCTTTGTAGGGAAGAGTCTCCTCATCAAAGACCACATGTCGAGAGATATAAATCTTGCCAGTGGGTGGATATAGGCATCGGTAACCTTTGTACTGATTGTTGAACCCGAGAAGAACACATTGTAGAGACCTTGGATCAAACTTATTCTCTGTTATAGGCCTGAGACAAGGATAACAAGCGGAGCCAAACACACGCAAGGAAGAGTATTCTGGTTTCTGGCCAGTTAAGACTTCAAGTGGACTGAGATTATCCAAAGTTGATGATGGTAAGAGATTAATGACATGATTTGCGTTGAAAAATGCCTCAAGCCAATATTGTGGAGGAACATGACTGTGAAACATCATAGATAAACCAAGCTCGGTGAGGTGGCGATGTTTACGTTCAGCAAGCCCGTTTTGCTGCGGTGTGTGTGGACATGAGATTCGATGGTGAATTCCACGTTTGGCAAAGTGTTCTTTCAGGGTGTTATTGACAAACTCTCCTCCCCCATCACTCTGAAACACCTTGATTTTTGTAGTTAACTGATTCTCAACCATGTTTTGGAATGAGATGAAGACAGATGCAAACTCAGATTTACTACGCAATGGATATAACCACGAGAATCTGGAGAAATCATCAATCAAGATAGCATAATATTTGAATCCTTGGTTTGATACAACTGGTGAGGGACCCCATAAATCACAGTGGACTCTATCTAGGGGTTGCAATACACGAGATTCAGAAGGAAAAAACGGAAGTCTTGAACTTTTCCCCATTTGGAAAGACTCACAAATAGAGATAGTGCTGCTCTTATTGACATTGATATCCTTGCTGTGCTGAAGTTGTTGAATAACTTTAGAGTTTGCGTGTCCTAACCGATGATGCCAAACTTCTGATGTAGCCGAGCATTGTCGATTTGTGAAACAAGCAACAAACTCCTTATTGTTGAGAACATAAAGACCATTACTGCGAGGCCCCTTGGCCACCACTTTCTGAGTTTTTAAATCAATCACACACATTTTATTAGAGTCAAAAAAGACACCACAAGGATAGTCATCGCACAACTTGGACACAGATAGCAAAGGTTTTTGTATAGCAGGGCAGACTAAAATTTCATTAAGAGGAAGAGTACCTTTTGCGGAGGTGATGGTTGTGGAACCGATATGTGTGACCGGAAGATAGGTTCCATCACCCACAAGAACAGTGTCTGAGCCATCATAAGCAGTGACGGATTGTAACCCCTCAGCTGATGAGGTCACATGAGCAGAGGCACCACTGTCGGGATACCATTCTTTACCAGCAGGATCTGAGACACGGAGAGAAGAGAAAGCTGCCGGAACCTCTGACTGATAGTTGTTGTCGAAACGGTTATAGCACTTGATTGCTGTATGACCAATACGACCACAAATCTGGCAGATAGGTTTCTGTCCAGAGAAAGAAACAGAGGACTGATGTTGAGGGAAACCACGGCCCCTGGTTGTGTAACCTCCTCGTCCTCGGTTTTGATTAGAACGACCTCGACCACGCTGATTGGGAATGTACTGAGGAACATTGGCGTTAGTTCTCTCAGTATTAAGCGCGAGATGAGGAGTTGCAGGAGCAGATTCCTCATAGGTCTGCAACTTGATATCAAACCCTTTGACCTCTTCAATAACATCATTGAAAGTGAGAGAAGGAAGTTTAGTCAAAGAGCTCTGAATGACTGTTGCAATAGGATCATATTCACGTCCAAGGCCATTGAGAAAGCCAAAGATCTTCATGGACTCATCAATGGGCTTACCAATGGAGCTTAGGGAGTCACATATGGCTTTAAAGTCACGGCAGTACTGAGCGAACGACTTGTCCTTTTTGGAAATGAGCTGAAGGCTGCGACGGAGAGAGAACTCACGAGCAACGCTGCTCTTGTTAAAGTTCTCAGCCAGTGATAACCAAACCTGGCGAGAAGTAGGAAGACTATGAACATGACCAAGCACTTCTTCAGAGAGAGTGCCAAAGAGCCACGACCTGACAAGTTGGTCGGTGCAAAACCACGCCTCATATTGAGGGTTGGAAACTTCGGTTGTGTCTTCACCATTGACGACGACTGGTCTGAGATGGAGCATTGACAGCACCATTGACGAATCCCATGAGTTTTTGACTCGACAAAAGAGACTCAAATTGTGTTTTCCACAGGAGATAGTTACTGTCATTCAACTTAAGAGTGACAGAACTTGCGACATGAATTTTGGATGGGAAAGGATAGATAGAGGCCATTGATAAACCTGTTAAGGTGACAGCCTATAGCTCTGATACCATAAAAGGGATGAAAGAACTCTGATATTTCTGTAAAAGACTTATATATTCGATAGATGATACAGAGATGATTTACATTTGGTTTTATACAGAGTAGAGGAACGATCGAGAAAAGCTGTAAAAGATAAAAGATAACGATATGATATTAAAGAGAAGGGCATTATGATAGAAAGAAGAGCATTACAATCATATTGTCTTCACACTGAATAGCAGCTGTCACAGACCTTGACTTGTGCTATTGATTGTGATCAAATGATGGGCTCATTTCTCCTTGGGCTGCAACTTGTTTTGGGTCGGTCTGTGTAATGAGCCAAATTTATTGATTGTGATCAAATGATAGACCCACCAATAAAGTTTTAAAAGCCACAACATAGCACAAGCAATTCCTAGGACTTTGGAACATTGACATAATGAAACGTATAAAGGAAACAAAACTTACATAAACAGGTTAAGCATGTAAGCAAAGAAGCGTAAACAAGTTGTAATACCTTATTCGTTTTGGTATGTGTAACTTTGACTGTGAACACATCACCGGTGGCACGTCTGCTACTGAGTATGTCTTTCTACGTACCTAAAAAATATAAGATTGATTGAAAAGATAAATGGTGATCAGTTTTGAGGATCGCAAAACTTTTGTAGAATGTATGATATAAATAACGAAATTACCTTACAAAACTAAACCCAAGGTTACTGATTAAGTGGATAGACAAAATATTCATGCAATTCTGTGACATCTTCCACAACAAATCCACACGTACAAATCTCCTTGAAAAGACAAACTCATATACCAGAAATCAGATTATTGAATATGCTTCTGACTAGCGTATAAAAAGAAATGAGAATCTAACTTAAATCTATTAAAGTAAAAACAATAGACTAAATAAAAGAAATATTGAACAAAAATACCTGGAAAAAAGGATATTAAACTTGTTTTTGCAATGTTTTCACCTCAACTTCACATTACTCGAGCAAAGTAAGATCAAATACTTTCTCATTAAAAATAGCCTTCTAAAGTGATGGCATACCTAAAAGATAAGAATCATTTTATGGAGTTTCCGGAGGAATCAACATAATCAACAATAAGAATGTAGATTCAAATAATTTCAAACATAATCTGCAACCGCTTAAAAAGAAGACACATACCTGGTAGAGTTATTTAAGTCTAGAGGTTGTCTCTTAGCCATTATAGAGCTCTATTTTTCATGAGGGTGAAACAGATCTAACATGAATATTATACCCATGATTATTATATGTCATCCCACAATGGTAAAATACAGAAAAATACCCCCAAAATTTCAAGTAGAATCTCACTTTTGCAGTAATTTAATAACAAACGATAAAAAGAGACTTAAGTTTACTGTAACATTGAAAGGAGTTTTGATTTCTCCGCCTAGGTTCGGGCATGGGACTCATTTTCCTGCAACAGAAAGAAACAGGACAGAAAACTGAAAAGCAAACGGTTACTTCAAAACAATTTTCTGCCATACAGAACATTTTGGTTTCTAAGATAGGTTTCACATTGTCACATAGACTATTAAATGCGCTGCTGTATCAAATGAAAAGAGATTATAACTTAGAACTATAAAAGTCGAAACCTGGGACTTGAAATTGGAACTCTAGAGGTGGTCTCACATACACTTTACTATTTTAGCGGTGGACCTGCAAATAAGCGTATACATTATGTAAGTTTGATTTGAGAGCACATCAAAAGCTTCCAACTATATAATTTAAAAATCATCGTAAACGTAAAAGATCCTACATCTCTGACTAGCGGGAGCAGAATGATAAATAAACCATGTGGAAGCAGTGTTGGTGAAGACAAGGACTTTTACTTGATATACGCTCAAGAGTCTCCATCTGTACAATCTTCAAATAGTAACCGAGAACTATCTAAAGAAAGGTAAACAAATTCAGAAGTAAAGAAGTAAAAAGCGAGGAAGAATGTAAGAAAATGATAAAGCAGCAGGAAATCAAAGAAAATAAGCAAGAAACCAAGAAAGTAACAAGGATATCTATCTATACGTGAATCCTCTTGTATTAACTCCTCAACCTATAAATCAATAAGAGATATAAAGAACCATCTCAGGATCCAACATAAAGGAATATGAGAGATGGAAATAAACAATGAGATTCGGTTAGAAACATGGTATCTGTCCAAATTATTAGAGAAGGAATAGACTTGGATCAAGACACCATACCTTAGTCCATAACAAAGGATCTCTTCATTCTTTAGGTAAAAGGAGATGATAACGTAACCCAAGGCTCGGAGCTACTACTACTGTCTGCAGAGTTTGATGTCACTGCATTTTCTTCCAGGAAGTCAAAGCCCTAATGTATCAAATTCAAAACAAAAGTCGGGCTTTGTATTTAGACACAAAGACAAATGACAATCGATTAATCGAGATGCTGTATGAGTAAAAGTGAAGGTCGTATAGTTCTTCAACTCTACTTGAAAAACGACGCTTCCGCTGGATTTTCCTATGATTATTGTGCAGGCCACAAGCTTGAAGATCAAATAAACTAAACCTGCATCACTCGGGATTTCACCATTCTGACAAGAAATAAGTTCCATCAAAACGAAAAATCAGTTAACATCAGTGAAGATGCTTCAAAATGATGCGCTTGAATTTGGTTGGCTTACCTTTTTCCTTGCTCCTCCTTCCATCGTGTATGTCTTCCCAGTTCCTGTATGTCCATATGCAAAGATGGTGCAGTTATACCCAGCAAGAACCTCAAACACAATGGGAGAAATTGCTTGATGATACAGGTCCTTTTGTTGCGATGTTGGGCCAAAAACCTATCAGAACCCATGAACTTGTTAGCAACCGATGCTTCTACCATTTTTTAATCAAAAACTTCTAAAAAGCTTTGAAGATTCAACAAAAACTTTTAAAAGAAGTTAACGTAATGAGATTGAAGTAAACCTTGTCGAACAAAAACGTTTTATCAATCTGCTTCCCAGCAATATTCTGCGCTACAGCCACTTCCTTTTTCCGGTCATTGCAAGTAAGCACAGCAGGTGTTTGTGACCTCGTCTCCTTGGCAGGTGTTTGTAACCTCGTCTCCTCGGTGTTTATACTCATTAACAAAATCAAATAATAAAGAAGCAAGCAATGAGATATCAGAGAAGCAGAAAATCAATGAACTAAAAAGAGAAAACACAGAAACTGAGAATAAACAATTTCAATAGAGAATCAAACAATGTACTAAACAGAGAAGCACGAAGTAAACCATGTATAGAGAAGCAATCAGAGAAATCATAGAAATCAGAGAATCAGAGAAATCAAAGAATCAGAGAAATCAGAGAAATCAGATAATCAGAGAAATCAGAGAATCATAGAATCATAAAATCATAGAATCAGAGAACAAGAGAACAAGACAACCAGAGAATCATAGAATCATAGAATCAGAGAATCAGAGAATCAGAGAATGAATCAGAGAATCAGAGAATCAGAGAATCAGAGAATCAGAGAAACAGAGAATGTATCAGAGAATCAGAGAATGTATCAGAGAATCAGAGAATCAGAGAATCAGAAAATCAGAGAATCAAAGAATCAGAATATGAAATAAACTGAGAAATCAGAGAAGCAAACAATGCAGTAAATAGATGAACCAGAAGGCAAAGAAGCAAGCAAAAAAAGCATTTACGGGAGCAAACTTCTAAAAAGCTATAAAGATAAAACCAAAACTTTTTGAAAGTAAGTTAACGTAATGAGATTGAAGTAAACCTTGTCGCACAAAAACGCTTTATCAATCTGCTTCCCAGCAATATTCTGCGCTACAGCCACTTCCTTCTTCCGGTCATTGCAAGTAAGCACAGCAGGTGTTTGTAACCTCGTCTCCTCTGAATTAAATGGTCTGAAAACAAAAACAGCCAGAGAGTGAAGATTAGTACATTAAAACAACCAGAAGAATCTGCTTAACCTCCTGCCAAAGGAGATACTCTTCTGCGTCAATGGAAACAAATTTTAAACTAAACAAACAGCTTTGAGCGCAATTTCAACCCCAAAGTCAAGGATCCACACATATAAGAGCATCTCGTACTCTTCTAAGTATATAATATTAATATTTTTAATTAACAATCAACAGAACTGAAAAAACTCGATCGACCTCGCAAAGATTCAACGAATCAATCCCTAAAACGTAAACAAAGACGATCGAAATTTCTACCGAAGAGTCATTCATAAAACACATATATACACGAATCGAATCATGAAACCGCGATTAGGAACGAAGATGGAAGACTCAAAGCTCGAAATGCGTCTCTTAAATCTCCAGAAATTTGAAGGAAGAGGAACTTACCGGTAGAAAAAATGTAGCGATCAAACAGAGAGCGTCGGGGTTTAGTCTCCGAATTCGTGGAAGCAACCTTTCGTCGAACAAATCGAATTTTGAAGATTTTTCTGGCGATGATGTTTTTATCGTCCAAGTTCGCATAACATCTCCGTCTCCAAAATTTTGATCTACACAAGAATTCAAACCCGTTGAGATTTAATTAAACATGATTCTGTGACCCATAGAAGAGAATTTGGATTCAGAAGAAGATCGCTTAAAAGAAACTCCGAAAAGAGAATTTGGATTTAGAAGTGTTACCATTCACGGAGCAAGAGAAGAAGAAGAAGAAGACGATTCATAGAGCAACTTTTTTTTTCCGTTGGCTTTACAAAAATGACAATGCCCTCTTCCCTTGTATCGGATATTTGAAACAAATGGGAAAAAAAAAACCCAAAACTGAAAGGCTCAACGGAAAAAAAAAGGTTCAAATTTCAAATCTCAGCTTTCCCGCACACATCACTCACGACTCTGAATACTCGAGAGTTTTTGAGACAGTACGTAAACCGAAATTTTGAAAACCAGTTTAGAAAACGTCCTAAATTATTCAACGATATTAACCGTAGATGGATTGATCCAACGACGTGGAATATGTCCTCGAAATTCACAGCATTATTCAGTTTATTTCTGGGTTTGACTTTTTGTTTTATTTTTATTGTTCCCGTCCTATTGTACCATGAGATATTTTCTTATTTTCATATCTTTCGCAGTTTTTTTACCTTTACATTAATCTTGTGAACAATATTCTTTCGGAGAATTCTCAAAAATACCACATTTTCATGTTTTTGTGACAAAAATACCACACCAAGATGAAAATGACAAAAATAACATTTTTTGAAGAGAAAAAAGACTATTATACATTTATTTTCATATGTTTCTTACCAATCTCTTAAATCTAAACCCTAAAACCCAAAATCTAAACACTAATTAATGACTTTTGAACCCAAATTTATTAGTTTAATTATCTTTAAACAATTAAATAAATGTTATTTTTGTCATTTTCACCTTGGTGTGGTATTTTTGTCACAAAAACATGAAAGTGTGGTATTTGAGTATATTTCTCTATTCTTAATTCTTATTAAGAAGATGACTTATTAAGAAGATGACTTTTACATGTTAAGTAAAGCTGTTATTTTGTAAACTCCAGTAAAGCTGTTATCTTCTTGATAAGTTTTAAAATATTGTATTAATATGAGTTATCTTTTTAATTTTTATATTATATTTTGGACGTCAAAAAAAATATTTTATTGACACTTAATAATGTGAGTCGCTGTTATTTTAAAATTTTCTCTTTTTCATTTTTGAACTATGTTAATACATATTTTTTGTTCAATTTAATACATATTATATAAATAGAAATATTTGTAATGGAAAAAAACTGTAAAAATAATCATCAACTATTGGAATAAAAGTATTAAAACATGAATTTTGTTTATAAATGGGTAGTTTTTTTTAAGAAAAATAGTTTTCAAAAATCTTGTTAGATAATAAATTGTGTTTGAAAAACAAAAAAAATCAAAAACTGTTTTAAAAAACTATAAACAATTAATCAAGGCCACAAAAGGCATGAGGAAGAAATAAATTATGTAATTACAAAATTAAATTTATAAATGTATTAATGAATGGTATAGTAAACACTTAACCACTTTTTATATGTGTGGAAAATTGTAAAACGACGTTTACAATAATATGAAAATACTAATACTTATCCAACAAGTTTTGCTTTCTCAAGGATCCAAGGAAACCCAAAGCTTTCGGCTGATTCGTCATGGAACAATAACAACCAAAATTTCATTCTACCAGTTGTTGCATCCGCAGCTTCTGTGCTCATTATTGTAGCGCTGTTTAGATTCTCATTCTTTTTTTTCAAAAAGGTAAGGGCAACGCAAGGTACTTAAATATGTATGAGATATATTATTACTGTATGAATGATGTATACTGAGAAAATACCAAATCGCATGGATGAATGTTTTAGTACACTACAAGAAATGAGGTCGTTTAACGACGGCGAATATTATCGAAAATTAGTCGGAAATGAAGGATTCCGATGATTTACTGATAAACTTGGAATCATCGGCAAATGGGTCTCAAAAACCTGGAGTAGACGGCGATTTGTCGGAACTTACCGAGAAAAAAAGTTGACGGAATCGTCTCGCAATTACTTGTCCGAATTTACCGACACTCTACCGGCGATGGATTTGCGGGGACGTTGTCGGTAATTGTTGTCGAAGAATTGTCGGTGGTTACCGAGAACGAGACGACGTTATCTGTGACGGAATATACCGGCAAAACAAAGAGAAGAATTTCGTCGGAAAGTTCCGTCCTTTTTGCGATGCCAGATATTGTCGGTGCCATCTAAGAGCCCAAAAGAATATAGGCCATCGCTGATAATCATTTCTTCCTATCCTTTTAATAGACTCCACAACTGATGTGTTACATATACATAGTTGGCGATTGAATAGAGAAGAGAAGAGATGCCATGGTTATAACATCGACTAAACCAATCTTGAAACAGGATGACGAGGATTACTCCGATATAAGTCTGACTTTAGCTGCATTTGTCTGAGATTTTCTCTTCTCCAATAATAAAAACACATTAAATGCTTTCGTTTTTGATACAACTGTGCACCGGTTATCCGATTTGGTCTCAAGCAGTTGATGTTAGGATCTTAAAGTTTCAGACTAGACAAACGTTTTGGGTAAGAAATAAAATTAAGATAAAATTTGATTCATCGAGACAATTCATCGAACAACATAAACACAGATCTAATCCAACGCTCGGACTTTTTTCCGGTGGATTTAATTTCTTCCGTCTGCTTCGTGCGAGCCATTGCGGTTATGCGAAGCCAAATTGAAAACAGAGATAATTTTAGAGATTTGATTCTTGTTGATGCGTTTCTTTCATAGAGATTGGATTGGTTTTATATAGCGAAGCGTCGATGAAGACGAGAAAGAGAAATGTTTGTTTTGGCTCGTTAGATCTTTCATCTTATCAACGGTCGCGATGGTTTATAATGTAGTGATCCGCGTCATATGTATATCAACCAATCACATATGTATATCAATCAATCACATAATGTAAGCATTGGGCCAACTGGGCCTGTACTGGTTCACTACGCCTTAGGGTCGAAAGTTTAATATATTTGTAACAATTTTTGCAAGTCCATTTATGCCCATCACTATTCATCGTCGTCTCAGATTATAAATGCTGCAAAAACGCCCCGGGATAAAATCTGCTGACGAAGGGTGTACTAACTCAACAACCCGTCCACTCTGACCGCAAATCAGCTAATTTGTGTAATAATTGCTTACCACTGAACATCTTATTTCACCCTCTCTGTTCTACACGGTAGAGTACCGGCCCTTTTCCGAGACAAGCCCAAGACATTTAACGACGACGACCATCCTTTGTTATTCCGACCGCAGATTACGACGAACCAAAACCGAGTAACACAGACAAATTTTTCCCTTAAATTTCCCATGGAGTCAAGCTTGTCGGTAAAATTTTTAATTTCCGAGAAGATTGCAACGAGTATTTCCGATTATGTTTCGACGATTTGACTCTCTCGGTATTTTCCGACACTTAACCGACAATAGCGGTACTCGGTCAAAAAGTCGTCGTTATTCTACTGGAACGGTTCCGACCACACATTTTGTCGCAATTACTTGTCGCTATGGACACCCATTTCTTGTAGTGGTATCTGCAGTTCAACACGAGTTACCAAGTGGAGGATGAAGACATGATGATCCATTTGCAAAGTGAAAGGAATAATCATTGAATCGATGTAAAAAAAAATACTAAGGAAGAAAGTGGAAGACAAAGTACGGAGCTAAGGTTGTGGTCTTTTTATCTTTGAATCTTATCTGTGTGTGTGTGTATGTTTTATAAATAGGAGAGTCGTGATCATTTGCAAGACATCGCAGAATCAGTTCATTGACATCTTCTCCTAGCTTTCGATCTGTTTTTGTTTTGTTCTTCATTTCTCTTACTTTCTGGGGAAGAAACCTTTATTTCAAGTCTTTTTTTCCTTCTCATTCTTGCGCAAGAAGAAACTATCACGAGCTTTTGCAATTATACATCTTGTTTCCAAAACAATGGAACGAGAGAATTTAAAGAGGAAGATACAAAAGAAACACAAAGAGCAATGAGTTTTTACTTTTCAATTTTATATCCACACGCGCAGTGAAAAATAGCATCTAATTGGTTGTAGTAATAGTAAAGATGCCATTTAATGGCTGATTCTACAAATAATAGCACATTCACCATACAATGGACTAAACAAAAGTTTTACACAAACAACCTACATCAAAGTACAACAAAGTAATCTTAATATTGCATTAAAGCCAATAATCAATTGGTCGTAAACCCTTGAGATGCATAATTGAAGATTCATCAATGTCCAACAATATGATGTATTCATTTCGACAAACTAGCGTGCTCTAGGGATCACCTGGGTATCAATATCCACGCTGAGTTCGATAGAACTCATTGAATTCATTTCTCGACTCTCCCCTGTCCTTGAATTTTCGGATATTAGACACTCTTTTAGATCGCTAACAACTTGGGACATGCTTGGCCTTCTTGCAGAAGAAAGATTCACGCATGACATTGCTAGTTCAATAGCCTTCCAAACCGAACCAATGTCATAATCACGGTGGAGGCTTGGATCTATAATATTTCCAATATCTCCCTTTCTTATAATATCTTCCACCCATTCAACTATGTGAGGCTTTTCACGGGATTGATCAATTATACGACGGTTTGTGATGATTTCCAGAAGTACAATTCCAAAACTATAGATATCACTTTTCTCAGTCAGCAATTCGTTTGATAATACCTGAAAAGGAAAAGACAAGAAATATTATTTCTGGCTAATTATTAGCAAAGAGGACGATGATGGTTTATAGACTAACATACAACATGATGTAAATACTCACTCTGGATCAAGATAGCCAGGAGTACCAGCGACAACAGTTGATACATAAGTTTCACTTCCGATGGGAAAAGATCTCGAAAGCCCAAAATCAGCTAGTTTTGCTCGGAAACGTTCGTCCAGAAGTATGTTTGTACATTTTATGTCTCTATGAACTATTAGTGGTTTGCATCCAGTGTGTAAATATTCCAATCCTACAAAATAAAATTTAGTGCATTGGAGATGTATCATTAAAAAAGATGTTACGTTTCATGAAAGAACTCTTAGCATAAACTCATTTGCATCATATTGTACTATAAGGTTCCTTCACTAGACGTGAAACTAATACAAAAGATATTTATCATTTTTGGTTAAATAACTGTCTTGAATTTTAATAAGTACATTAGTGTGTACCTAGTGCTGCATCCACAGCTATTCTTAGTCTACTTTCCCAGCTCAGGACGAATCCTCCACGTTTTCCTGCATCACTCGTTCACAGATTTCAGATCGCTCAAAACTTTAAGACATCACGGTTCGATTATTACTAAAATCGGATGATGTCTTCTAGTACCTGACAAATGTTGCTTTAAGTCTCCATTTGGCATGTATTCATAAATAAGAGCAAAGTGATCTCCTTCATCACAATATCCAACAAGACTCACCAAATTGATGTGGTGCACTCTCATAAGCAGTTCAACCTAACCAACCATCCATCAGGAAGTACTCTTAAAAATTATAAAAGTACATTTACACGTTTTAAAATTAGATCTTTGTAAGAAATCATGCACTAGAGAATTTGTTACCTCTGCCTTGAAATGTTTATAGCCTTGAGATGATGATTGAGAGAGCAATTTAACTGCTACTTGTTGAGTACCGTGAAAACAACCGTGATAAACGATTCCAAACCCTCCTTCACCCAAAACTCTTCGAAAGTTACTCGTCATTTCTTGAACCTCAAAATAAGTGAACCTTATCTTTTTCGATAACAATGATGGTTCTGATTGTTTAGCATGTCCTAGGACTTCTACGGGCACATCTGGTCGAGTCTCACCAGAAGGCACCTTCTTCTTTCGGAAAACAAAAACGAGAGCCACAACCACCACTACAACAAGAACCGAGGCCACTGATGCAACAACTGGTACCAAGACTCCCTTTTTCTCTTTTGGACTGCATGAAGCAAATCTGCATAGCTCTGGGTTTCCTTCAAGACTACAAAGAAACATGTGATTACGTGATATTGAAGTTGTAAAAGTAATGTGCCATATAGATATTGAAGGAACATAACTGAATTTGTTGAGCACACCCATGAACATATCTTGCGATAAATTAACAATACCGTATGTTTGATTAGGAATACTAATTTATTTTGTAATTGCTCCCATATATTTTTAATTAATAAATGTATATCTTTATTGGAAAACTAATCTTACTTTAACACAAGTCCTTCCTTCTCTCTGTCAAGAAGAGCCTGAGGAACTAAACCACTGAAGTTGTTCCCACTTAAGTTTCTGTTGAGGCGAAGAAAACCATTATATGCACATATACACACACATACATAGCCAAATCTAACCGGAAAAAAAAAATTCACAGTCAAAATGTTCAACTTGCTTTCTAGCTAGAAAACTTACATCGAAGTCAATGATTTAATGCTAGCAAGAAAAGCTGGCACAGGACCAGTCAAGTTGTTATTAGACAAATCCCTGCACACACATACATCAAATACAAAAGGGTGACTTATATACTTACAAAAAGAAAATTTATTCTTGGTCTAATGAGGCAATACCAGAATTATACTTACAATTCTTGTATTTGCGTTAGATTTTGTAAAATCGGGGATATGCTACCAGCCAATCCACTTGCTGACAAGTTTCTAATTATGCATTTACAAAAAAAAAAGAACACTTTATATATAAGAGCATCATTAGAGCAAGTGCATTAGAGTATTTAGTAAGGTTTGTGGCACAGGTTCATATGAAAAATAGAATAAAAAATTATTAAAGTTTCAATTTTATTAGCAACCGAGTCTTATTTTGGTACCTGCAGGAGACGAGTTCACTGCCAGGTGTAAAAATTATTGGCTATCACTTGTTTGCTTTCTCGGTTGAAAACTTTTTACTATTCATAACTTACAAAATAATATTATTTTAATACTATGAACCTCAAAAAAGAGGTTTACCAGTGCACTTTGCTCTGTAGGTTTTTAAAGGGATCTTAGTATTTTTTTAGCATTAAAATAATAAAACAGATGAAAGAGAAAGAAGAAACATATCTTATTTTAAGATGCAGCCCAGATTTTGAGATTGGTTTCTTAATAAAATTAAATGATTAAATTAAATGAAAATGATCTTAAAAATAAGAATTGATACTTATATAAGCATGTTAATAAACATTTCTCATGTGTTTCTCTCTCCACCACACTATCTTTATATTAAAATACTAAATAAGAACCTCTGAAAAATTCTGGGCTGCACATGCCCTAAGAAACATATCTTCTAGGTTTAATGATCAAAGAAAAAAAACTTAGAACCTTTGATTTCTCTTTTCTCTTTTAATTAATAAAATAATATTTTAATATTCTTATCAGAGTTTCTCCTATATGATGCTCTAACATCCTTTAGTTACGTAAGTTCTAAATTATAGAGCCTTACAAGGAGACGATTCTTGGTGGAGTGGAGATATCTACATATGTGCATCTTAGATTTTCCCAAGATAACTCTTGAGGGAGACACGGATCTCCTTGCCAAGTGATTTTACTCAGCTGGTAAGTAGCTTTGATGTTCTTCATAGCAACAACTAACATAAACATTAATTAAAAAACGAAAATCCCAATAGTATATAGTGTAGAAAGAGCAAAACTAGTAAGAGAAATAGAAAGTTAAGTATTGTGACAAACAAACAAAAAGTGTATTGTAGTGAGTGAAAGTTTGGATGAAGTACCATCACTTGGGTTTGTTTCCACCTGTGGGAACTCGATAACAGTGTAAGTCTCGATAGCGTTGATCAGAGGCGGAAGGATTGAGTTTGGAGTTCTTACTAGCTGTATATTGCAACCTCCCGAGTCACATTGCCCTGGTGCGCTAGTGTATAATGTCAATAGCTCTAGCTTGGGAGGTTTCAAAGCTGAATAATTAAAATTTCCTTTGAAAATAACGTCGAATTCCCTCGTCTCATTGGCAGCAAGGGTTTGTATCTCGGCGAAGTGCAAGTACAAGTACACTTCAGCATTAGAGGGTGTAGGTTTCCATGTGATGAACAGTGGTTCACTGGTGTTTCTAGGCGTGGCAGCACTTTTGAGTGCAGCCTTTGGTACCTCATATGCCACGGAATTGTTTATATTGAGACTAGTCGTTATCTGAGTATATGAAGAGCTAAAAATTGGGAACCAAACACGATCATAGACGTCATCTTCGTACCTGCAAGCCAGATTGTATTAGGCAAACTAATTAAGCATACCAATTTCTATTACTTATTTACTACTCCCTCAGTTTCACTAAAATTGTCATTATGACATTTTCACACAAATTAAGAAAACAAGTTAAAAAAATTCTACCCTCTGTTCACAAGCTAAGTATATTTTTCTTTCTAATCAATACATTAAAATAATAAGGTTAAAACTAGATTTCTGTTTAAAATTTTGTATGGAAAATATAAAAAATGCCATTTTTTATAAAACAAAAATAAATCCTTAAAATGACAATCTTCATGAAACCTAGGTAGTATTGTTTTGTACAATTGATTGCGGTTTCTACTAAATTGGCTTTATTTGTCTACTTTGTTTTGGACAATAGTTTATAAGTTAAAGCATGATTTTTATGAAGTATCAGTACAACTATCATTGAAAAAATAAGTCTACTTATCAAAATATCATATATTATTTCCATGTTCACACCCAAATTTACATAAATATCCGCCAACTTTTTTACCATTTCGATTTCAGATTAAAAATTACACAAACACAAAGTTGTTTTTATTTTATTTTGTTTGTTTTTTTAAATGATGATAGTTGCAGTAGCCTTTGTATCCAGATTAATTAAGCCCAAAAAAAAAAAAATTGTTTCTAACTACCAAAATAAGAACAGTAATTTACGGATGAATTAACAAGTTCAAAGCATATATATCATGATTAATTTGAAAGAACTCTCACTTATCGTTTGAAACAAAGTTGGCTTACCTTATCTGCCCACCGGAATTGCTGTAATAGCCCCGGAACGACAGCCGCAGTGAACCGGATTGCGTAGCATAAGTATTATTTTTAAGTGGCCGTATTTCAATTGCTGAAATTAGTGGCACGGTTGTTCCTGTTTTCACGAGACAAATATCCAAAGAGTTTGACTTAGCTTTGTGTATGATCTCCTCCTTTGTACCATTATGCCTTCCTTCCATATCTATTCTTGCCCATTTGTTGGGCCCAAGATTGAGATCGAAGTTCGGGAAAACATTAAGACCATCGTAATTTCCATATAAGAAGCTAACCGTGATAAGATAGTTTGTGCCACGCTTGACACTCAGGCTATAACAGTGACGTTTTCCTTCTGGAAAGTATCTAAGTGTCAAATATGGTTTTAGAAATCTTTTGTTGAGCTCTTTATCGACTCTACCACTTTCTCCAGTCGAAATGAAAGTAGAATCCGATGTGTATGTTAATCCATTAGAGGGATCACTATAAGGAGAATCGTCGATAGGGGATCCACAATCTAAACTGATGAATCCTGTTCCAGCACAAGACGGATAAAGTTCAAAAAAAGAATGAAAATCCTAGATTTATTAGCATTAAAGAGATGATATATTACCTTCCTGTTTCTGAGCTCCAACTATAACGACAAATATTCCAATAATGGCCAACAAAAGATGTCTCTTCATCTTCTTGAAAAGTGTATATGGAAACCAAGAACATAACAAAGACTTGCTTCGTGAAAGATAATAAAGCTACGTAAAGGAGAAATACCTCCTATAAAAATTGTAAGGAATAATGCATTAAAAAGTCAACTCATGCAAGAAAATTAAAGAATGAATAATTGCGTAAATTCCATTGACACAGTCCAAGCCAGCTTGTATCTACTCAAATCGGATGTGTTTAGAAGACAGCGAAAGCCGAGATGTATAGGAATTTTCTTGCATGAATTTGTGTCAATCTCCAGTTGATTCAACTCTCGGTCTCTGCTCTAACATTTGACCAAAAATAGTAAATCTTCGAGTACTGCAAAAAATAAACGAATACAGAAAACACTCGAGACACAAAGATATATATTGTTTTTGGTCATTTGGACCCGGTCGTAAAAGACGGATTCACTACATACGAAATTACAACCTTTTTATAAAACTATAAATCACACATTATTCTCGTGGTTCACATCACAAATGTCTTGCTGCTCAAAAAAGAACAATATGAAAGAAGAGGTAGGTAAACATAGATGATGTATTGTAGGCATATGAAACGAATATTAGAGTATCTCAAGGGGAGGACTGAACTTAGTTTATTTGGTTAGACTAAATTTTTACATTATTGTAGGGATATAACGAATAAGGTGAAAGTCAATCAAACTTATTAAATCCATCTAGTTGTTGTTAAATACAAGTCGTTGAAGTCGTTGGCAGAAATAATTATCGTATACTCAGGGAGCTTTGACATTAGATCAACTTGGGAGGTTTAACATTTTTTTAAACAAAGATAACATCAAATGTTTTGATTTAATGTTCACATTTCCACGAATTGGAATATAAATGTATATGTTTCTTGTTAAACCAGTTGAACCGTGCTGTGACGAGTAACATGAAACAATACTATTGGTGAGTCTCCCACGCCAACATGCAGATGTGTGTTATAAAATATAACTTTCCTCAATCTTAATTATTTCCATTTGCACTAGAAAATCAGTATCTTAGCTTCTTTCTTATATTTCATATAGCCTTGAATTTCTTTGTATGTCAACTTGAGAAATGGAGTGTTATCGCCAACTTCTACTGGTGTTGAGCTTTGGGGCTTTCGCCATTATACATTTAGTTCAAGCTCAGCCTAATCAACAAGGTAATTTTTTCTATATCAATTGTTAAGTATTTTTCATTGCTTCATGCATGTTCACTTGTTGACACTGTTCTCGCTTATTTGGTCGAGATCGTCGATCAATTTCTACTCGTTGCATGCATAGCCAAATAAAACTACATAACGAAGATTTGGTTAAAGAAATTGATGTAATAACAAGAAGGAAAATATACTAAAACATTTTGTGTCTTGACAGGATTCATCAGTTTGGACTGTGGTTTACCTCCTAATGAGTCTCCTTATACCGACCCAGTAACCGGGTTAATATTCACATCTGATGCTGATTTCATTTCAAGTGGTTTACGCGGTGAAGCTGGGGATGACAGAACCTATACCTACAGACAGTACAAGGACCTGAGATATTTTCCCGATGGAATAAGAAACTGCTACAATCTGAAAGTAGACCAGGGCATCAACTACTTGATAAGAGCCGGGTTCGAATATGGGAATTATGACGGTCTTAATGTATATCCCAAATTCGATATGCATGTTGGACCTAACATGTGGATTTCTGTGGATCTGGATTCAGGAAAGGATCGCGAGATCATTTACATGTCGAAATCAAACTTGTTGCAGATTTGTCTCGTCAAGACAGGAGAAACTATACCAATGATATCAACCTTGGAAGTACGACCATTAGGAAATGATTCATATACTACTCGGTTCGGTCCTTTGAACCTCATTTACCGGCGGCACTATACTAGCAATTCTAGCGGTTTAATACGGTATGTTAACTCAGCTTTAGAAACTCTATATATTTTTCCAAGAATAAATTATAGTTTTCTTCCATGATATGTTTTTCATTTACTTTTGCATGGCTAACTCTAAGGTTGTTCCAGGTATCCCGATGATGTTTTCGATCGCAAATGGGACAATTATAACGAATTTGAGACAGAAGTAAACACCACCCTCAATGTGAGATCCTCTAGTCCCTTTCAAGTACCAGAAGCTGTAAGTAGGTCCGGAATCACACCAGAAAATGCCAGCACACCATTGAGAATTTTACTGTCTCTAGAGGACGACAGTGACAGAGTTAATGTGTACTTTCACTTTGCCGAGATCCAATCCTTAAGAACCAACGATACTAGAGAATTTGACATCGAATTGGAAGATAATATTATTCAGTCAGCCTATAGTCCCACGTTGTTACAATCAGACACCAAGTACAACTTATCGCCTCAAAAATGTAGCTTCGGCTTGTGCTACTTGGACCTCGTAAGAACTTCGAGGTCAACTCTTCCACCACTGATCAATGCTATAGAGGCTTTTAAGGTTTTGGAATTTCCATATGCTGAAACAAATCCAAACGATGGTACGTTACTATTCTCTCATAGCCTAATTAAGAAACTAATATTTTGTATGCTAATTAATTTGTGGTTTCTTCCTCGACCTCTATGTCAGTCGCTGCAATGAAGAACATCCAAACAATTTATGGCTTGACCATGATTGGTTGGCAAGGAGATCCTTGCGTCCCAGAAGTACTGAAATGGGAAGATATAAAGTGCAGCTACACAAATAAGTCTACTGCTCCAAGAATTGTTTCTTTGTAAGATCACTATCTCGTACACATCATTTCATACATGTTAAAACTCAAGTCTCTCAAGTATATATTTTTGTTTTTGGTCACAAAGTCTCTCCAAGTATCTTATAATTGAAATTCGATATAATAATGTAAACAGAGATTTATCATCACGAGGGTTGAGAGGGGTCATAGCGCCTGCCTTCCAAAATTTGACGGAGCTTCGAAAATTGTGAGTGCATGCCTACTATTTTTTTTTTTCCTTTACGACATCATCATTTGTAAATCTTATATATTTATAAAAACGAGTTAATAGCGATTTACTGTACACAATGGAAGAATATAGTAATGCATAATGCAAATAAACAATCTAGTCTGCAACACAAAGGAGCAAAATAAAAATATAAAATATAAAATTGCAAATCCATCTTTTACAAGTGATGCATTTTAAAAAAAAAAAAAATGAGCTCATTTTTTTATCAAACAAAATTTATATATTTATATAAATGATCAGAAATATCCTAAAATATCAAACTTTTCACTGACTCCCACTTTTAGGCTTAGAATTCTCTTTCTCAAATAGAGTAATTAATTTCTATGTGGTCGCTAGTTTGAATTAATTTTAGAACATCCCTCATTGGTAAAAATACCAAAAAGCATTTCTTTTTCTTTTTTCACCAAAGATCATTTCAAATAAAAGAAATATTAATATTTCAAGATAATTTTGGTATATAATTAAAGCTTAGTTTAAAAAAAAAAAATCACTAGATGAGAGACAAGTAGCATTTGTGGTTTTTATAAGTATCTTCAGTTCTCAAATAATAATTTTTTTTCTCTCTTTTATATATTTTTTTCAGTTGTGAGAAATTTTTCGAGAACTCATGCTTTTATGCTTATAATTAAGCCTTTTTTCTCTCTAATATTCATATTTTTCAAAAGAGAAAAACAATGAAAGAAAAAAAATGTATTTGCTTTCTATATGTTAACGACAAAAAAATTAGGATTTTTAGGTTAAAAGTCCGGTTATTGTATCAGTATTAATGTCTTCCTTACACAAAGGCATAATAAATCAAAATATGGCCATGGTCTTTCTTATAATTGAATCACGTGTTATCATTTTCCAATTTGTGATATCGAATTAAGAAATATGGAGTGACGGTTTACATTTTGCAAACACTAGGGACTTATCAAATAACAGTTTTACTGGAGGGGTGCCTGAATATCTAGCCAGCATGAAGTCATTATCAAACATGTAAGTTGATTTTTAAAAACATTTATTATTATTAGCTACTTATTTTTCACTAGATTCGGCTATCTATTCTCAATATAATGTTTTCTTGATGTGGACAGAAATTTAAATTGGAACGATCTTACGGGTCCTCTTCCGAAAGCCTTTCAGGATAGAGAAAAGAATGGACTAAAGTTAACGTAAGATTTTCACCTTTATGTGTTTTTCCATTAGCTCTCCACAGGTGTTTTTTTATCTTATTAATCTTATTCAACAACACTTGCTTCCCTAATTAGGATCCAAGGAAACCCAAAGCTTTGTGCTGATGAGTCATGCAAAAGTAACAAGCAAAAGTATGTTCTACCAATTGTTGCATCGACAGCTTCTGTGCTCATCATTGTAGCTGTAATGATTCTCATTCTTGTTTTAAAAAAGAAAAGACCAACGCAAGGTACTCTAAAAATAAATGGGATGTATTCTTATTGTAACATGCATAATGGGATGCCTAATCTAATGGGTTTTTTATTGTTGACTCCTGATTCTTCATCTACAGTTCAACATGAGTTACCAAGTAGACCATCCATATTTACTCAAACAAAAAGGTTCACATATTCGGAGGTGGAAGCTTTGACAGATAACTTTGAAAGGGTTCTTGGAGAAGGAGGATTCGGAGTAGTGTATCATGGTTCTTTAAATGGTACGCAACCAGTAGCGGTAAAAATACTCTCTCAATCATCAGTACAAGGTTATAAGGAATTCAAAGCAGAGGTATGTTAAAGTTTATGCATATATAGTGTATATGTTGTAACTAATATATTATAGCATAGCTCAAAAACCATATTTACAAAAGATGGAAATGCTCTAAATTAAGTTGTTGGAATGGTTTTTCAGGTTGAACTTCTTTTGAGGGTTCACCATGTAAATTTGGTAAGTCTAGTTGGATATTGTGACGAAGAAAGCCACTTGGCCCTACTTTATGAGTATGCACCTAATGGAGATTTAAAACAACATCTCTCAGGTAGAAATTTGAATTATCACATTTTAAAATAGAGTAGACGTGCATGATTTTAATGTTTTTATGTTGTTACCAATATCACTCAAATGTTCTGAGTTATAGGAGAACGAGGTGGCTCCCCTTTGAAGTGGTCAAGTAGATTAAAAATTGTCATCGAGACGGCACAAGGTTCGTTTTAAGTTCAACATCAAATTCCACAATCACTTCACATTGGTTTAATGACATGAACGATCTGATTATGTATTTAGGATTAGAATACTTGCACAAGGGTTGCAAACCTCCAATGATACATCGTGATGTCAAAACAACAAATATACTTTTGGACGAGCACTTTCAAGCGAAGTTAGCAGATTTTGGTCTTTCAAGATCTTTTCCAATCGGAGGTGAAACTCATGTGTCAACAGCTATTGTTGGTACTCCTGGATATCTTGATCCTGAGTAAGCCTTATATCACCACTCTAATCTGACGAATACTTGTTTTCCTTGTTTATTTAATATATAAACTTCATGTATTGTCTTGCAGGTATTATCGAACAAATAGGTTAACTGAGAAAAGTGACGTATACAGCTTTGGAATTGTAATATTGGAGATAATCACAAGTCGGCCTGTAATTCAGCAAACTCGAGAAAAACCACACATAGCAGCATGGGTAGGACACATGCTTACCAAGGGAGATTTTGAAAATATTGTGGATCCAAGACTTAACATGGATTATGAGCCTACTTCTGTTTGGAAGGCTCTTGAGATAGCAATGTCATGCGTAAATCCTTCTTCAGAGAAAAGGCCAAACATGTCTCAAGTTACTAATGAACTAAAGCAGTGTCTAGCATCAGAAAACTCAAGACAAGGAAGGAGACATGAAATGGACTCAAAAAGTTCTGTTGAACTAAGTATGAGCTTTACCACTGAAGTTACCCCTAATGCACGGTAACTTATGCCAACAATCCCATGATCACTAAACTTCGGAATTTTCTGAATTTCTTGTGATTTTTTTGTTTTCCCTTTTGTGAATGTTATCTTCTTGTTGGACATTTATTATTACAGCTTCATTTGTGCTTATTTGTGTTCTCGTATGTGATATAAGTGTAGAATTTTTTTTCTTTGATTTTGGAATTATTTTATACTAGTAGAGCTGCTAATCCCGTGTATACGCGGGGTAGTATTCTGTTGGTTATATATT
This sequence comes from Isatis tinctoria, assembly GCA_010577795.1. Taxonomy (NCBI): domain Eukaryota; kingdom Viridiplantae; phylum Streptophyta; class Magnoliopsida; order Brassicales; family Brassicaceae; genus Isatis; species Isatis tinctoria. The sequence continues at coordinate 1,950 of VHIU01000456.1, read as the reverse complement.
TATTTCTTTCGTATTATATATAGTTTCAATAAAATTACGCAATGCAGAATATTTTAATATTTATTTGTCTGTTTATGTATATTTTAAGAATACATTATTTGTCTCAGACACACCGACGAATTAATCCTTGATATTCTTTTTACCTTCTTTTGCGTTTTCACATCCATTGGTTACGCGTCATTTTTTCGTGTTGATATCTTATTATCTTATTTGTAATATGTAGGTGATAGTTCCTTATCTAGTATTTGAACACCTCTCAGAACCTAGATGATGTCTAACCATAATGGCTTCTCTTTTCTTCCTTTTTGCATGGGGTATATGTTTTTCTTTTTTTTGTTGAATATATAATCTAATTTATATAGTTAGGTAATAATTATTGTTATTTTATGTGTTTATTTGTATCAATATACTAATATTAGTTTTCTTTGATTTTATTTATCTAATGATTTTTTTTTGATTTTTTTAACTATTTCACGTTTTTGTGTCAATATAAGATTAACTGCAGAGGATTGCAAGATATAGTTTTTCACTTCTTCATGGCTAGAAATATATTTCATAAAAAATTTTATTGCAAATTTTACTCATAAAACTAAATTTTACATTCGAATATTGAAACTGTTTATGTGATTATAGACGTTCTCATAAATTCTCTTTTTATATAAAAAAAACTCATGAATTGTCTCTTGATGGAAAATACTTCTCCATTGAAAACCTTTGGATATTATAATTATTATTGTATGACATTTTAATCAGTTTAAAATGGATCAATTCTATCTTTTTATTCGGATTAAAGATCATTATTAAATACTACACACTTATTGTATTTTATATATAAAAAAGTTGATAAATCTAAAATTAAAGTAAACCTTGATTTGTAATCGAATAGTTTTTTATTAGTGTTATCGGAATGTATTATTGCTCGAATTCTTTATTCATTTCTCATCAATTTGTTTAACAAATGTATTTTTTGTTAGTGTTAATCCAGGTTTGGGAACTCGTTAGGCGTTAGTCGGGCGGTGGGCCTGGCCTAGCGATCTATCAAATCTGTTTTGTTAAATATTCCTTGGTGGGAGCCATAATATTGTTTAGATATTTGTTTCGGTAAATATTGTCAATAAAACAACATGGTCCAGTGGTTATAGGTGTATGTTTAATACTTTCTTTACCCGAGTTCGAGTCTACCAGATACTATTTTTCATTTCATTTTTTTCTTAAACTCAAAATAAAGACGCCACGTGGCATTAGGTGGTGCAAAGTGAGGAAAGTCACTTTCTAATTATATATAGAGATTTGAATTTCGTGTTTTGAATTAGTGGGTCAACCACAGTTACACAAGTATTTGACATGTCATTGTAGATTTGTAGTAATTAAATGTGGTACATTGAATAACAAGAATCAACTCAAAAAGAATACATAATTTTATAATCTAAGCTAAACAAGATTTATTTTGGTTTTTCAACTGACTAATGGTTCTAAGAGAACTACTAGTTAATCTCCATAAAAGACAATTACCTATGATGATAATTTGCATATTCAAGGTAGAAAATGGAGATAAACAAGAAAACTTAAAGAAACAATAGATTGCATAAACAGCCTCTTTTGCTCCTTATGGGCTTCCTCCAATAGTCTCTCTATCCAATAGTCTCTCTATCCAACCTCTCCCTTTCTCCTTTTGTATCTTTTTGTTAATGCTCAAGCCCACCAATTCTGGAAAGCACAAAATTTGTTGACCCCAAGTCAACTAGATTCACATGTTTCTTCTTTCATTTTCTTTTTCTCATATAATCTCCATATTCCTCTAATTTTTCTTTCATCTTTACTGATCCTTCTATATATATATATATAAGCTAACATTGTTGATTTTGCTAAACGTTCTTCAGAATTACACTTTTATATTTTTCATATCTACAATTATAATGCACAACTTTTCCTAAAAGGTTATTTCACGCT
>VHIU01000498.1:0-49630 GCA_010577795.1 Isatis tinctoria | reverse complement strand
TAAGGTTTTATTCACATTCAAGAAATAAGCTTACATTGTTGATGTTCTTTTGATGCAGATCTTAGAGACTAACCGGTTCCATTCTCCGATATATATAAAAAAAAATAAATAAATAAAGAAAGAAAAAGAAAGAAAAAAGAAGAATAAAATTATTTGCATTACAAAAAAGAAAACGGAAGGAACCGGGAAAGTCTAGGTAATATCGTTAAATTCCATAAAATGTTAAAAGAAATAATCATGTTCTTGATTTGTGACTTGTTAAAAAAGGGTAGAAGAATTAGAGTTAAGGAGAGTTGTGTACCTCCTAATTGGTCTGTGTCTCACGGTGATTTTGCATAATGATTTGCATCTGTTTATATTGCTAAAAGAAACCGAAACACTTGAGCCACCAAATACCAACCTTGATACCTAGACCTTAACGTGTTAGATATTCCCTTTGTGAGAGTACACGCATTTGATAAGGAATGTTAAATATTAAGTTCTGCTTGATCATGAGATTTCATTTATTTGCTACGGTTATGGAGAAGTACAATGAAGTACGGTTTGATCTGAACTTTGCGAATGCGGTTTACGGGCAATTGACTTAGAGTATGGTCCTATAAGTTTTACGAATTTCACACGTTTTTCTAACCTCTCCTCTTTGTAAGATATCTGATTTTGCTTGAGGACAAGCAAAAGTTTTAGTTGGGGAGAGTTGATATTATGTGTTTTTAACGTATTTTGATTCGTTTTTAGTATTCGGTTTGAGTTTTGATTTGCATCTTTCGTTAGTTTTTCGAGTCTTTTCTTTTGTTTTGAGTCTTTTACAGATTTCATGGAGTTCCGAAGGAGTTTGGCGTTTACGGAGATGTTCGAGTCGGGAAAACACGAGAAAAGGACAAAGTGAAGAACGACCGTTCTTTGAGAAGAACGACCAGACAAGAACGACCATTCCCCCAAGGGAACGATCGTTCTCCATTTCACCAACCTTGTCGACAAAGCAGAGGAACGACCGATCCATGCAAGGAACGACCATTCCCGGTCTCACCTACTTCACCAACAACCATGCACGGAACGACCGTTCTCCACCTAGAACGATCGTTCCCAAGCTCACCTACTTCACCTACTTCGATCGACCAAGGAGAACGATCGTTCTACACCAAGAACGACCGTTCCCCGCTTCACCTACTCCCCTTCACCTTGGCCTATATAATGGACTCACAACATCACTCTCAAAACACACCTTCTTCTTCCTCCTCTCTTCTCTAGCTTAAAAGCATAGCTTCTTCTTTAGTTTTAAGTTTTATGTTTATGCTTTTATCTAGTTCTTGTTAAGTTCCTTTTAAGCTTTAATCTTATGCTTTTAATCTTATGCTTTACTTTCAGTTCTTATATTTATGCTTAATCAAGTTTTACTTTCAGTCTTTATATTATGCTTTACTTTTAGTCTTTATATTTATGCTTTACTTTCAGTTATTTATATTTATGCATTACTTAAGTTCTTATTAAGTTATTTTCAACTTTCATTATCTATTCAAGCTTTTATTATGAACTCTATAATCTCTTTGTTTTCTTCTTTAATCATGTCTGAGTAGACCTCTTAGTTAGGTTAAGGTTTGTCAAAGGAATTCATGAGCTTTAGGGTTAAACACAAATAGGCTATTCAAATCAATATCTTCACCCTTGTTGTTCTTAATGCTTAGATCGAATTGATCACTTGATCTTATGAAATTTGGTTTAACTTAGACAGCGAGAGTTGCTAGGTTGCTAGAAAGAACATTGGTGAGCAATTTAACCATTACCTGCGAGAGCAGATGTATTGAGAATTGTGAACATATTAAACCTATCCTTAATGCTTGTCTACGATTTCTAGTACCAGCGAGAGCTAGGATTTCTAGGTTGATAGACAAAGATATTGGTACCACGAGAGTGGATTGATATTATCTTAGTGTTTAAGTTCTAGATTTATGCTCAATCATTGCCTGAATAGTTGTTTAATCCGTTGCTCTGAATCTCCTGCGATATTCCTTGACCTAACGCTTGTTTAATATTATCTTACAACCGATTTCGCTTTCATTACTTACTATTTACAAAAACCAAAAACATATTGAATTGTCTTAGCTTTTGATTTAGCTCAATATATCAAAGTGTGAAAACTGGTCTTCGTGGGATCGACCCCTAAATACTACTTCGTATGCTGTGCACTTGCAGTAGGAAATAAGGGTTTAAAACTCGTGTATCAAAACCCAATTTCTATTATCCAGTTTGCTTAGGTGTGTGACCCTATAGGATCATATGATAATGGTAATGAGTTCATAACTCATAAGTTATAAGCGGCTTCTAGCAAAACATTATAACCGTCCAATATCATATGATTGTCTTATCTCGACATCACGACTCTACTAGAGTAAATGCAAGTCTGATTTCAGGACATTTCCTTCAAAAGATAAGTGGCTTGGTGCTGCTGGTGATGAGATGAATTCTTTTGAAGAGAATCATACATTTGAGTTGGTGAAATTACCTAAGGGCAAGAAGGCATTGCTTAATAAGTGGGTGTTCAGAATTAAGCATGAAGATACCAGTTTGCAACCTCGATACAAGGCTAGATTGGTTGTGAAAGGATACAGCCAAAAGAAGGGGATTGATTATGATGAAATCTTTTCTCCTGTTGTGAAGATGCAGTCCATTCGGATTGTACTTGGACTGGCAACAAGTCTTGATCTAGAGGTTGAGCAAATGGATGTAAAAACTGCTTTCCTTCATGGAGATTTGGAGGAAGAGATTTACATGGTACAACCAGAAGGCTTTGTGAAAAAGGGTGAAGAGGATTTAGTTTGTCGCCTGAAGAAAAGCCTTTATGGATTGAAGCAAGCGCCGAGAAAGTGGTACATGAAGTTTAAGTCTGTTATGGAGGAGCATGGTTATAAGGAGACTACTGATGACCATTGTGTATTTATTCAGGTGTTTGGTGATGATGATTTTATCATCTTGTTGCTATATGTTGATGACATGTTGATTGTAGGCAAGGACATGAGCAGAATTGAGGAGCTGAAGAAGCAGCTCAGCAAGTCCTTTGCCATGAAAGACTTGGGTCCAGTGAAACAGATTCTTGGTATAAGAATTGAGAGAGACAGAGCTGAGAGATTGATTCACTTGTCTCAGGAGAAGTACATTGAGAAAGTACTTAAAAGGTTTCACATGGACAAATCTAAAGTGGTGAGCACTCCTCTTGCTTCACACATTAGATTGAGCAGTAAACAGAGTCCAAAGACATATGCAGAGAAGGAAGATATGGCAAGAGTTCCATATGCTTCTGCAGTGGGTAGCTTGATGTATGCCATGGTCTGTACAAGACCGGATTTAGCTTTCGCTGTTGGTGTAGTAAGCCGGTTCAATTCCAATCCTGGAAGAGAACATTGGAATGCTGTGAAGTGGATTTTGAGATATCTTCGAGGGACTTCTGGTTTGAAGCTTACCTTTGGAGGTAATGAGCCATTGATTGTTAGCTATACTGATGCTGACATGTCTGGAGATGTTGACTCCAGGAAATCTACTTCGGGTTATTTGATAACGTTTGCGGGCGGAGCTGTTTCATGGCAGTCAAGGTTACAAAAGTGTGTTGCACTTTCTACCACTGAAGCTGAGTTCATAGCTGCAACTGAAGCTCTTAAGGAGTTGTTGTGGACAAAGAACTTCTGCGAGGATATCGGTTTCAAGCAGGATAAGTATGTGTTGCTTTGTGACAGTCAAAGCGCAATATGTCTCGGAAAGAACTCGACATTTCATTCGCGTTCGAAGCACATTGATAGGAGGTATCATTGGATACGTGATGTGATTGCTTCTAAGGAAGTGGGACTTGAAAAGGTTCATACGAATGATAATGGAGCTGATATGATGACGAAGTCATTGCCGAGGGAAAAGCTTGAGGTTTGCCGTGAGATAGCCGGGATGGCTGTTTCCTCCAACTAGTCGGAGGGGTAGTTTGTTGGTGTTCCTCCTAGTGTGAGGAAACCATGGTTTTGGTTGAGATGAAACCAAATCAGAAGTCTTGTGTTGTTCTTTGAAGTCTGGTGAGGAATTCTCAAGTCTTGTGTGGAAACTGAAGTATGGTGTTGATTCTGAAGTCTTGTGTGGAAACTGAAGTCTGGTGTTGAAAGTTTAATAAGGGTTTACAAGGTTATTTCCTAAGACCTATATAAGCTTTGTGACTTAACTTTTATGACACTGAGCCACACACATAGACACATTACACTAAAAGAGAGAGAGAAAGAAGAAGAGAAGAAAGGGTTTTCGTCTGGTTTCTTCAGGGCTGTGTTCGAGGGCTCGAAAGTGGTCCGATCTGGCTGATATTTTGTGGGAAGCTTCGTGACTCAGTGGGTTTGAGATTCAACGGTGGGATTGTCGTTTCAACGGTTGGTTTCTCGTGAATCGGGGTTTTAGTGAAGCTGGTCGCTACAGTTCTTCAGCAGTTGCAGTCTTGAGTGTTTGGGAAATCCAACGGTGAGTTCTTCTCTGATTGAGCTGAAATTTGGCAGAGGTGTTGTTGACTTGTTCATCTTGGATTTTTACGGTGGGATTGTTCTCTGGTTGCCGTAATCCTAGTGAGATGAGGTCGTTTGTATCTGCTAGTTTTGTAAGCTTGTATTGCTCTCTTGTTGAGCTCTCTTGTTGTTGGAGATTGCTCTCTTTGAGCCTTAGTCTCTGGGTCTGTTCTGTAGGAACAGGGAGGACGTGGTTGTAACACTCAAACATTTGATATATAGTGGATTTTGAGTGGACTACGGTCTCGTGGTTTTTCCTTCTCACATCGAGGAGGTTTTCCACGTAAAAAGATTGTGTCTCATTTAGTTTCTTGCTTAGATCATTTGTGCCATAGTTCAAGTTCATTCCTCACAGGCTCACACAAGTGCGGGGAACTTTATTCCGCTGCGCATTCGCGTGTTTTCGTGTTTTCCCCAACAGTAATGACTCAATGCGCCCATTCCTAGTAATGTTCAATACTTCAATTAAACAACATCTCTTATGTCAATCAGTCAATGTAAAACTAATTGCATGATTTTGTTGGTCTTTGGGCTACTATGAAAACGGAGTCTCATCTCAGAAATCGTTCTTAATTGGTTTGATGGATGTATGATTGCATGACTTTGTTGGTTGTGCATATTTGTTGGTCGTTTTTGTAAGTAGTAGCAGTAGTAAGGGTACTGTGAAGGAATTGTTTTTATCTTGAGGAGAACATTTTGGTCATTTTGGTTATAGAGATATTTACATAAACATATGGTGAGGAGAAAGCTACAAAAGCCATAACGACAAAAGCAACGTCCCTACATTATTCATGGTATTGTCTCTTGATTTTTCTTTTTCGTGGAATAATGATACTGAGAGAGACATATGCAACACTATAAACGTGTTTTGTCAACCTGCACCAAGATATTTATTGTCCTAACCAACTCGAAAGCAGAAACTGTAAGGATAAGATAAGAATGTGACGCCAAAAACAAATTAGTGAATCTCGAAATGGTTCCTCAACATTGGATCCATTAGTAAACTAGTAAAACGTTATATTATCCCTTTTCATTTTTTTGGTAATTATTAAGATCCTCTCTTTTTTTGTTTCTCCCGTAAAAGACATCAAAATCGTTGGAAAATAAATAGAGAATGAGATTAACACTAAAGTTGCTGATTCTGTTTCTACTTGTCTTGCCTCATCATGCTGATTCTGCCTCCATTGTCAAGTACCTTCCTGGTTTTGAAGGCCCTCTTCCTTTCGAACTTGAAACCGGGTTTGTAAATTGTGTCTTCTCCTTTTCGTGGGCCTTAATTGTGAGTTTGGAGTTAGTAATAAGTCATTTTTCTAAATGAAGGTACATTGGTCTTGGTGAGAAAGAGGAACTACAAATGTTCTACTATTTCATTAAGTCTGAGAATAATCCAGAAGAAGACCCTCTTCTTATTTGGTTATCTGGAGGACCTGGATGCTCTTCTCTCTTTGGCCTTCTTTTTGAGAACGGTAAATCTATTATATTACTTATTTCACAAAGTATTATTTTCAATGACTTATATTTGAAGTGGGAAAATAAATTATAGGGCCTTTAGCTTTCAAGTTCGAGGTTTACAATGGAAGTCCTCCTTCTTTGGTCTCCACTACATATTCATGGACAAAGGTACGTACGTAGCAGAAAGTATGCTCATATATATGTCGATCGATCATATGTCCAATTATATTTTTTTTTTGTTAATTTTAGATCATTTCCTCAGATGGCGAACATAATATTCTTGGATCAGCCTGTTGGATCTGGCTTCTCCTACTCAAGAACTCCACTTGTTGATAAAGTTAGTGACACAGGGGAAGTTAAGAGGATTCATGAGTTTATTCAAAAGGTAATAATTAATAGACATACTTGATAATTGTCTTATAAAGCTCTTGTGTGTTTTGTAATCTCTTGTTGTGACTTATCGGGATATTAATCTTGGTGTGATGTAGGTTTAATTTAGCTGAACTCTTTATCTTCATAATTTACTTTCCAAGTTATTCAAGCTTTAACCATTCTGATTTAGGTGTTTATTGGTATTCGCAAACACCATCATCTAGAGTCTAGAGTGTGTTCTTTGTATTGTGCAGTGGCTAAGCAAGCATCCACAATTTTTCTCCAACCCATTTTACGTTGCCGGAGATTCTTATTCCGGTATGATTGTTCCACCCGTCGTTCAAGAAATCTCAAAAGGTCCACATACGCTTTTCTTTGAATATCGTTTAAACGAATATATATTTCATCGATTTCCTCTAACTATTTAACAATATAGACAACATGATGCAGGAAATTATATATGCTGCAAACCTTTAATAAATATACTGGTAATTGATATTTAATTGCTTCTGATATTATACATACTTTTAATTTCTTCTTCTTTTTTCCTATTAACGGAACTATATTATATATTGTTATATATTTTTTCAAACATTAGAGATTGATGACATAAATTCTTACAAAAAATCAGGGTTATATTCTTGGAAACCCGGCAACAGATAGTAAACTGCAACACAACTATCGTATTCCATATACTTATGGAATGGCATTAATCTCGGAGGAACTCTATGAGGTATGGTATTTTTCACCCTTTAGGAACCAAATCTAAACTTTTTTTTTTGTTTTTGAAGCCTCAAATGATATAATGTTCAAAACCCATTTTTCTTACAGTCAGTGAACAGAATATGCGAAGGAAACTACGGAAATGTGGACTCACGTAACACAGAATGCTTAAAACTCCGTGAAATTTACCAAAAGGTACACACACTCTCTGTACAATGCAATTGATATGAAGCATTTCTATGGTTACTACTCATTCAGATTTTGTTTTTGGTTGATTTACAGTGTACCGACAAATTATATAAATACCATATATTACTTCCCGATTGCGATATGACATCTCCTGATTGCTTTGTAAGTAATACAGCTTTCCTCCATCTAACCTAAAGTTCTTCAATCTCATAAAACAGAGAATCTAATAAATACTGATGATTCCGGCATCAAGTACAATAAAGTGTTGACATATGCTTATTTTGTTAAATACTTTATACAAACATGTCATTTTTATTTTTATAACTTTTCGTATTGTAACATAATTACAAGGTTGCTTTGGCAGCTATATACATATTTTCTCTTTGGCAAGTGGGCCAACAACAAGAGAGTTCACAAAGCTCTCCAAGTCAAGAAGGTGTGTGCCAAGTTCATTGATAGATTGATAAGGGATGATATATGAAGAAAACTTTAAAATCCTAAAGGATGATCTATCTTTACAGGGGAGTATAGGTGAATGGAAGAAATGTAATTATGATGGTATTCAGTATAACCACGACATTCAGAGCACCGTACCATACCATATGAATAACAGCATTAATGGTTTCCGATCTCTTATATTCAGGTAAGAGTTAAACTCGTCTTTTCCAGAACTGATATGATATTGTTCCCTATACAACCTATCTAAAAATGTTTTTATTTGGTGTCAGTTTCGATAAAAGCGAAAAGAAAAACAAGTGAAACTAAACTAAACCGTAAAACTGGATTGTCCACTAACTGTTACCTTCAAGATTCAAGAAACAAACTAAACTGTTATCCCCTATATATTAATTGAGAAGACGGAGAGAAAAAATTAAGACACGTGTTTCACTCAGAGTAACTTGAGGGGAAGTTAACCAATGAAATAGTTATATTCAGATACGTCAACAAAAAATTAATATACTTTTTAATATATGGAAATATATATATTCCATTAGATTTTTTCTCTCTTTTTATGGTATCATTAAATTCAAACATTAAGAAGCATATAATTAAGAGATTTAATGGCTTATATGACATTTAAATTTTAGAAATTATATAAATGCAAATTTTTATCCCACATGGACTACAAAATAAAAGGGATGACATGCATATTGCTTATAAATAATTAAATTTACTCAGAATTTTGAATTACGTATATGAAGTATTTAATAAACGCAGAAATTTGTAAGTTTTTATTTGATTTAATCAAGTTTTATTTGAATTATGTTATTAAATTGAATTTAAAAATATTTATATACTTTTGTTTGATAGAAATTTAAATATTAGAAACTTCCTAAATTGTGAAAATATTAGAATTATTTTAAATTTATCAAAATTATAATATTATAAATATTTTTATGTTAATAAAATTTATACTGTGTTTGATGATATGTTGCTATTGCTTAGTAGATTAGATATTCTACTGAATATTATATTTATAGATAGTATATTAGCCGTAAAAACTTTGACTACTATGATACTATGATACTATGATAACAGTTTATCTAATAATCAAATATAAATCATATATTTTACCCGCACAAAGTGCGGGGTATCATCTAGTTTATATATAAATTTTGTGCGGTTTATGGTGAATAGTGGTGATCATGATATGGTGGTGCCGTTTACATCAACTCAAGCCTGGATAAGATCTCTCAATTACTCCATCGTTGATGATTGGAGGCCATGGATGATAAATGAACAAATCGCTGGGTACATATTATTGTGTTTTAGGGTTTTTTTGGTTCATATATTTTCTCATCGTATAAGCTTATCAAAGCTCATGTAAGAATCATTTTTATTTTCTCTTGACAGATATACGAGAACTTATGCCAATAAGATGACATTTGTTACTGTCAAAGCAAGTCTTCTTGCTTCAACTTATTATATGTTTACTAATTATGATCATTTCATTACAATGAAAATGTTTATTAAAACTTTTGAGTGTTTTGATTGTAGGGAGGTGGACACACGGCAGACTATAAACCAAACGAGACATTTATCATGTTCAAAAGGTGGATCAGTGGCCAGCCTTTGTAATAGATCAGCTCAAAGTCTTTAGTTATTGAGATGATTTATAATAATCAGATTCTTATATTAATCAAGAGCTATTTGGATTTATATATATCTTCAAAAATTGAGAAAGTAGTTGAAGAAATACAAAAATTGAGATGATTTATAATAAAAGGATTCTTGTAATTATCAAGAGCTATTTGGCTTTATATATCTTCTAAAATTGAAAAAGTAGTTAGAATAAATGAGAAAATAATATAGATAAAAAATAAATGAATAATGATTATTGAGAAAATAAAAAGATTTTTTTAAAAAAAATAATTGGACACATGTCAATTTTTCATTAATCCACGTGGTAAACAGCTGGAAAAAATTGATCAATTATTATATACTGGTAGATTTCAACAGTTATGTAATTTTATTTGATTTGATCAGGCTAATTACAAAGAATAGGGCTTAAACTTTGGAAAATATCAGATATATAAGTAATATCTTGATTTGTGTCTTATGATATTATACTTAAGTTTTATAAGGCAGTGCTAATTTCTGTGTACAAACTTTTTTCATTTTACCATAAATAATTGTTTGTATAGTTTAGCCTCACTTGAAACAACAACAAATATAAATAATGTGTGAGAGGAGCACAAGAAGAAGTTTTAGTAGCTCACATTCAAGAAGTCAATGTCAAAGAAATTTTATGTGTTTGCTCGGATTGTTCAATTAAATCTGTGACTGTTAATGTTTCTATGAATAAGGGCGAATTCTGTTGCGGACATATTTATCCATTAGAAAATTTCTGAGTTTTGTATGCATTTAAATTAGTTTTACACAAAAGTCTTGTAAGCTAACTTTGCAGAAGAAGAAAAAACAAGTTTTTTATATTTGTATTCTCTGGAGAACACATAAATCGTTGATAATTAAATTTGATGATTTTTTTTTTGTATGTACAAGTATTGTACAACATATGCATATGTCACAACATTATTTTTAAAAAATACAGATAATCTTTTGAACTTGATGCTACTCTTCCTGATTCTGGATCATATAAATACACCTACATAGTTAAGCTTTTGTTTTTTTATTAATTACAACATTGGAATGAAATAGCTTTAGGATTCAAAATTTGTTTTTCTTTGTTAAGACATAAATTGCTATTGTAAGTACATAATATGGCATCATCTATCTATGTTATTTTATATCTTATTTCAACAACAATAATAACCATACGAATAAAAGATCTGCGAATGGTACTTATGGCAACCAACATGTTCATTTACATAGAGATATAGCAGTTAAAACTCGATAAGGTACTAAACTGGGACAAGTTTAGACAGAAGAGTCTTTACAATAAATAACCTTGGTCATTACTACAATTAGCAATAATGATTATTTATGTTCATTTGCCTAACTTGTCTTGTTTTTAGTGGAAATGTGCAAAAACCAGAATTGAGACGAGAACCTATTCTTCACTGAGACGAGAACCTATTCTTCAGACCCACCACTCTTGTTTTACGGATACCTGAAAATGACACCAAAGTCAGTGATCACATCCATTTTCGTGATTTTGGAGACTTGTGAGATCTCACAACAGCAAAAAAAACGTAAGGTTAAGAGAATAAACCTTCTTCATGTTCTTGATAATCTTGGAAACAGTATTAATTGGCACAACAAATACAAGCCCTTCTCCCTTCTTGTAGTTCATGAAGGTGACCCTAACAACCTCTCCTTTCAGATTGACAAGTACTGGCCCACCAAAAGATCCCTACAACTTGATCAAATTCAAAATTTAAAACAAAAGAATAGAAAGATGGAGATTGTATTCTCTGAAGAACATTTGAATTGTTGATAATTTAATTTGATGATTTTTTTTCCTATGTACAAATATTGTACAACATATGCATTCTACTCTTGTTTATGCTACTTTTTGCTGTGACGTCGCTGACGCGACCAATCTGTGAATTTATATAGATAGTTTGGTAGGATTATTTGAGATTGCAGAGATAAGGATACATAATTTAGGCACGGTTACGTAAAGTATACTAGTTGATGTTCCATCATTAAGCACATGCAAAATTTTCCATGCATTTGAACCTTGTCGCTCTCAACATATTGTCATTTGAATCTCTGTTGTATTCGTGTTTGTATTGACTTTTTCATTGAAGATCAAGGGATTGCTAAGGAAAGAGATTGAAGAGATTTTCTATTAACTAAAGATCACTCACAACAAATGGTTCTCTAAATATTTATGAAGGTTTTAATTTCTTCTTTACATTGTGCCGTTAGTTACATCACTTGAGAATATCAACCACAACGTCATAACTAACCATCTATACATGTGCTCACCAAAATGAATTCACGGGAACATGAACAACCTTTCATTGGTTCCCCAAACCTCGAATATACATAATACTTTTGCTTAGTGGTGACAAAACTTAACTTTATTTTCTCTCCCTCACCTTAGCCAATCTTTTTACGCTGATATGATAGCTTTACAAAACTCTACAATAGAAAAATTTATAAACTTAATAAATGGAAACAAAGACATATACAATACTTACAACAAGAAATATAATACCAACAAATAGAAAAACAATTAAGTGATACATTGATAGTAAATAAGATTAAAAAACTAGAAACTGAATTGCTAAACCAAGTATGCTCAGAAATACCAAATGCATTTTTGGAACGTGAAAGACATGTTGTTGAAATTCCTTATGAAAAGGATTTCAATGAGAAAAATATTCCAACTAAAGCACTACCTATTCAAATGAATCAAGAACTTTTAGAACATTGTAAGAAATGTTTGGGTCAAAATTCATCCCTTGAAGATTAATGAGCCGAGAAGTCTAAATATTTACACAAAATACTTGTCCAAAGACCACACCAGCTCGCCAACTCACTCCGAGGATGACTTGGCGAGCTGAAGACGGGTCCAAAGACAAAACAGCTCGCCAGCTCTCTCCGAGAGCGAATGAGCGAGCTGAAGACTTGTCCAAGGACCAGAAAACTTGTATCTAGACCATTTTAACTCACTATCATCTCACCAATTTCATCTTAAAGAAAGATTTGGTGAGCAGAACATCAGTCCAAGCAACAAACCACATTATTCACGGAACACTATTCACAGAACATTATGATGCTGGTATATTGCTTAGAAAAGAAAAATAAAATAGTCTAATCTCAATATTATAAAAATCATGTAAATTATATGGTTTATAATTGTATTTGTATTCTATTCCGTCCTAAAGATATTAATTTTTTTTTTCTGATGTTTAGTTTTTTTATACAAAATATATATTTGTAGAGATGAATGTTTAAGTTTTATTAACAGTTTTAATTTTGGTATAAATATATTATATAATTTATTAATTTTTAATCTATTCTGAGGAAGGATGATATTTTTTTTTTAAAGTTTTATAATTTGTATGAAAAATATATCTGTGGAAGTTTAGATTCCATTTAAATCTATTTTCTGATCAAGTTGAAAGAGTTACACAACGAGCGACTTACTCCAATCCCATATATCTTTTTAAGTGTCCTTGATCTTACATCATTTTTACAAGGACTCACTGAAGAAGTAATTTTAAAAAAGGCTTTAGAAGATATAAGAAAATGAATGTGATTACGGAAATATGCCACCACCATGGATCACAAAATCAACAAGGACTACAACAAGCTAAACAGCATGTTTAAATGTAACTATGATGTGAAAACTATGATGCTTCACATTATGTGGGAAACAAAGATCTAGGAATTTGATAGATTGTGGAATGAAGAAATTTGAATAACACTCACCAAGAAAGAGATAATGTTTTGCGCTGCTCTGCAATCTGAACCGGGACCGAATCACACTTTTCCTGCTCAAATACGTATTCCAATCTGTCCTCTACCACATCTGGAGAGAGAGGAATAGAAGACGGCACGGAGAGCAACCCATTTCAGCAAATCAGCTTACAACGGTCATCGACAGAAACGTCCGAGACAGACTTCTCAGTATCATTCGGAAGCGTGATCCAGCTTATGAAGAGGGCTTGGTGAAATGGTTTGAGTACACTTCTAAGAAATCTAAATCTCTTGTTATAAGATAATTTTTCAAAAAACTCAAAAATCCGATAACACCCAGATGTAAAATCCGTTTATTTTTCTTTTGAATCAAATTTAACATTTTATTCAAAAAATAAAAAAAAATGTTTTGCGCTGATTTTGGACAATGCAATCATGTTGGTCTTGGAATGCTATACAGTGGAATTTGAAAGTGACAATTTGATACTTAATTCATATCCTGAACAAGAGAACAATAACTGTAAGTTACAATACTATAGTGGGATCTTATTTAGATTATGATCTTATAATCAATATGCAGATATGCTAAAAAAAACTATATCATATCATCAACTCAATGAAGTTTGTATAATGTTTGTCCAATTTTTTTTCTATATGTCAGGTAAACTATGACAGTGTTTCATGAAAGGAGATGATTTAGAACGCAAGCAAAAAAAAAAAAACTACCTTTGGAGATACGAAACTAATTGGGCTTCAATAAGTATTATTATGGGCCGAGAGAAAAAGGCCCAAAAAGCACTAGTGGACGGAGAAATGTCGTCTTCTTCGCTGTTTGTATCTGTTGCTATAAACCACCGGAAGCGGGAATCGGAGGCCCTCACCGGCGTTTAGACCATCGGAGTCTCAGTTTCTTTACAGTTCTTTTCTTCTGAGTTCTGAATAGCGAAAAGTGTGCAACTTTCAATTAAAGGCAAAACATCGCCCTTCTCTATTACAATGGTTTTATCCATCCGTCCACAAAGTTATCCACTTTCATTATTTCCCGTTTCTACTTCTGCCGATTCTAAACCGAATCTTCTCGTGGATTTTCGTTCCAGGAGCGTCCGAGTACGCTTATCGGCTTCCACCAGTAGACAATCGTCGGCGAAGACTCGCTGTTTCTCTGAGACAAAGCGTCGAACACCTTCCGTGCAATCCAAACGTGAATTCTGGGAAGACCCAGACGATGGTAGCGACAGTGAAGACGAAGACGAAGGAGAAGAAGAAGACGAATATAGTGTCGGGAACGATTTAGATTTCGAGAGTGATTGGGAAGAAGGAGACTCGAGAGCCCACAAGCTTACTACAGATAACAACTACGAGGAAGAGCTTGCAAGAGGTTCTTCTTTCAACCCTCAAGTCTCTCATTTTAGATTAGGATTTCTCCATTGTTCTTGGAAAAAAGTATAAACTTTAGAAGGAATTGATGACATAGCGAGTAAAAACCACTCTGTATAATCTTTGGTATATTCAAATGAAATAGTTTCAAAGCTGTAATGTTGTGTGTGTTTTGTGTATTTGCAGAGGTTGAGCAACTTCTTGAACCTGAAGAAAGAGCGATTCTGCAGCAAAACGATAAACCTAACCTCAAGATGATATCAACAGTGAGTTTTGTATAGTGATTTTGTCTTCAGTATCTCTTGTTTATGTATATGGCGTTCAACAGGCATTCTCATATTTATTCTATGATCTTCTGTTTGTTCGATCCACATGGTTTATATACTTACATAGTTTAAATATGAAATTTTGCAGAAAAAGTGGAAGCCACTTCAGACTCTTGCTCTGTCAATGCAGATTCAGTTAATGGATAACCTCATGGAAAATGGACAAGACATCGATGATGTTGACAAGGTTTTGCTTTGAAACATAAGATGTTGTCGTCAAATTTGGTTTATATAATCTTTACCAAACAACATTGATTGAATCTCTGATCTACAGGACGGCCAAACCGCTCTTCATAAGGCAGTCATTGGCAAGAAAGAAGCAGTGATTAGTCATCTTTTGAGGAAAGGAGCAAATCCGCACGTTCAAGATCGGGTGAGAACTTATCTACACACTTAAAAACCCATTTGAAAAAAGGTTCGAACTTTTCATAACCGGATTGTTTGAACATACAGGACGGTGCATCTGCGCTTCACTATGCAGTTCAAGTTGGAGCCTTGCAGACTGTAAAACTACTGATCAAGTACAACGTAGACGTCAATGTTACAGATAATGTCAGTAGCAATGATCCAAGCCATTAAATTCTTTCACATTTCGATTCATTTCTTTGAAAATCTGATAAAATTTTTTTTTTTCTTTTTTGACAGGAAGGATGGACTCCTTTACATATCGCTGTGCAAAGCCGGAATCGAGACATTACAAAGATTTTGTTGACCAATGGTGCTGATAAAACAAGAAGAACAAAGGTGTGAATGGTCAAAACATATAGACAGAAGCTGAGACTATAGGAATAGATTTTTGTTCGGTAACCGATCAATTTCTTTACTGTTCTTGCAGGATGGGAAAGTAGCTTTGGACATGGCTCTGTGCTTTGGAAGAGATTTCAAGTCATATGATCTGGTCAAGCTGTTGAAGATCATGCCCACTGACGATATATAGAAAGGGTTAGTGAGATTCTTAGTGATCAGGTTGAGGTTACTAAACCGGGTTCGATTGTATCCAAACCGGATGCAGTGTATAAGGTAGCAGAAACCCGATTAAGCGGTGTAAGTTTTGTAATACTAAACTAGAATTTGTTGTATAATCAAAAACCATTCAAGAAAATGGTAATATCTCAAATACATTTTCCCCCATAACTTAGTTATCATCACTAAACATTCCGAAACTACAAGTTCTCGCTATTATCGCTGTAGAATCTTTTGATTAGCATTGACCGTTTGAGTAACTATATTAGTTTCTTGGACATCTATATTGAATTAGTGTTGCCTTCTTAGAAAGTGTTAATATAAAGTGGATACTATGAACCATCTCTTTGGTTCATGATATCGAAACTTGTCTAATATGTCTTGGAAATTGGTTATGACCTTACTGTTCATTTTATGATAGAAGTACAGGCGTGAGAGATGGGTTCACAGTATTTGTGATGACGCTTCCATGTTCGAAAGAGTTTTAGTGAAAACTCTAAATATACATATTACCATTTAAGACTAAGGAGTTATCTGAATGTAATATTTCCTTAACTGAGATTAGGGTTCTTGGTCATCTATATAAGGAGGTATCAACCTGTGATACAAAAGTTGAGAGATTCCAGAGCAGCTTAAGTTTTGAGTTAGTTTTTTTAAGCAAAATAAAGAAGAGTTATTTCTTTGATCTTTGAGTCTCACAAATCGATTTACAAAACAAGATATTTTCCTATTATCCTTGAAAACTTATCTTCCGATCCTTGATCTATATTTGATTAGTAATGGCTAAAAGTTCTGGGGATACTAAGTTTACTTTGAAACTTGTCGTTGATGAAGAGAAGAAGAAGGTTGTTTTCGCTGAGGCTTGTAGGGACTTTGTTGATGTGCTCTTCAGCCTTCTGACTCTGCCGATGGGCACCATTGTCAGATTGCTTGAGAAACATCGAAAATCTGAGACTCTGCCTGTTGGTTGTTTTAACAACCTCTACAAAAGTGTCGTTGATATGGGCAGTGATGATTTCGAAACTGAAGCTTGTAAACAGATGCTTCTTTATCCGAGGAGCTTGAGGGACGTTCAATGCAAAAGGCTTAAGCTCAACATACACCCTACTGAGAGCACCAATTGGTTTGTTTGCTCTGCTCCGTTAAGCTGTAAGATGTGCAGGGATTTCAGCACTTCTCGATGTCGATGTGGAAAGTTGATGAACATCCCTTCTCCAAGAGAAAAAGTTGTAAGCAACATACAAGATGGAGTATTTTTTAGAGGCAGGTCTTCGTACATCCTAACTGACGACTTGAAAGTTGCAGTTAGGTCCACTGGCCTTGTCCTGAGAAAGCTCAACTCTGTAGGCTGTGGTGATTTTTCAAAGGTTGTAGAAAGGCTTGTCGATATCGGTTTTGATGAGGTATGTTACTCTACGCTCCGTGTCATATGTTACAAACAAGCTTCGCTTCATATCTCTATATGCTCCCTCTCACTATATGTCTAAATCTTGATGTAGGTCATGACTCTGCTACAATGTATCTTCTCCTCAAATTCTCCCTTGACAGATACGTTCTTGAACAAGAAAAGCCCACCACATCGTGTGATGAAGACTGTACGAACGCCAAATCTATGTACAGAGACAAAAATGGATGAATCCGAGGCTGAACCAGAAGAAGTAATAAGTTTCAGTGCCATCGTGAGGAAACGTGACATGAGGCTTTTATACGTTGAATGCGGAGAAGACTTTGTTGATCTTCTTTTCTCTTTTCTTGCTGTTCCGCTGGAATCTGTAGTGGATATATCTGGTGACAGCTCCACTTTTGGGTGCATTGGAAACCTGTTCAAAAGCTTCAAGGACTTGAGTCCTATAAAAGTTTCAACATCCAAAGCCGTTCTCCCCCATTACTATAGATGTCATAAGCAGTTGCTCAATATCATCACCGAGCAACCTCCGTCCTTGAGGAGAAACTCCGACAAGATACCTCTTGTTGTGATTGATCCAAAATCTCCAGGACCTGACCATTTAACAGAAGGTAGCGGATTCGTGAAGAGAAACACAAAGTTTACAGTATCAGATGATCTGATCATTACACCGATGAACTCAAGCTCAGCCTTCTGCATACTGAAGAAGTTGCAGAGTCAAGCAAAAGATCT
Source organism: Isatis tinctoria (assembly GCA_010577795.1). NCBI lineage: Eukaryota > Viridiplantae > Streptophyta > Magnoliopsida > Brassicales > Brassicaceae > Isatis > Isatis tinctoria. The sequence continues at coordinate 31,736 of VHIU01000498.1, read as the reverse complement.
ACAGGTGCAAGAAATAAGCATCCGCAAAACACAGGTATGTATGCCTGTAATTATATCCTTCTTTGATCAAGTAAGAACATTTATAACAATTCTCACAAATATGTTCGATTTTCTGTAATCAGGCCACAAGTTTGTTGAGAGCTTCGTTGTTGACATCCTCTGCACTGAACTGTGCGCTATGGAACTCGACTTTGAAGAAACCCAAGGAAGAGACTTGAAGAAACACATTGTCTATCTCTTTTACAAACTCTGTTTTTATTACATTGTTTTTTTTTTCTACTAGCGTTATGTCCCCAGGGCTAAAATTCTTTCTTACAACCTCCCCTGCTCTGAGTTCGATCATTTCCTTTTTAACCATATTCAGATTTATTATATATGACTTTTAATTTCAAAATGTTTCGATTATAAAGCTCTTACATATTATAATCCTTGGCAACCACCAGATATACTAGTAGAATCGAATAACAAAGGTTGAGAGTAGAAGAAGCAGGAGGATTACTATAAACAGAAAGAAAGAAAAGATTTTGAGGCGCACATATACATATACATATATAGTTAAGGCAGAGTTGGGGAGAAAGAAGGTTTAGTGACCTTAAGCTCTCCACAGTCGCTAATGTAAACCGTCTTGAGAGGTCTGTTCCACAAGGATCTTGCGTTTTGAGCTCTTTCATCTCCCAGAAACTCGGCAAAATCGTTAAACTGTCGAATATTCTCCGACGGCTTAAACGTTGGCACCGTAGCTATACTCGTCACCACATCCAATCCTGAAAAAGGTTCCCAAAAATCAGTTTTTTTTCTTCTGAAAATTGGGGAAATTTCAAAGGAAGCTTACCTTCAAGAACAGTTCCGAAGACAATGTTGCCGCCGTCTAGCTGCGGACAAGGACCAGGTCCTGTAGTGATTAAAAATTCGACATTTCTGTAATCAGGATCGAGTCTGGTCTCGTCGTCATCGTCGTTTTCGGACAAGCAAAGAGAGACAAGACCAGGACGAGAGTGCGGGAGGAGGAAAGACTTAGAATTGACGACGTCGGTGTTTCGAGGCAAACCCTTGAGGAGAGTACCAATCTCCGCCGTGTCTCGCCGTAATCCTTGTCTTCCGGCGAGGAAAAACTGGCCGGGGAAGATTTTGTGGATGGGAGTGTTTTTGTAAGATGTAGAAGAGGAAGTGCACATGAGCTTGAATGTGGAGACAGTGAGAGGAACGTGACGGCCGTATAATCCGAGGACGACGCGGCCAAGGGGAGTGGAGTCGGAGCAAGGTGTGGTGGAGGAGAGTGTGGCGGAGGGATCGGAGCGGAAGTAAGTGGGACAGAGGGAGAAGTCGAGGAAGACGCGATCGGTGATTGTTACGTCTGGGGAAGGAGGCTGAGGCGACGGAGATACGGTGGCGATTGTGGTGGAGAGGAGGAGGTTACGACGGCTGATGGAAGCGGAGAGAATCGGAGAGATGATAATGGATGATGATGCCATGGTGGATGATAACAAATGTGTCTCTCCCCCTCTCTGCCCTTTACTGGCTCTTTGCAACGATGCCGTTTTAGCCAAGGTATGATAACTGGACCGGGCCAAGAGGCTTTGTTTTCTCTTATCGTCTTGTAACCCACATTTATTATGGGCCATATAGAGATTTTATTTTTGACTAATCTACCGAATATGTGGATAACAATAAAATATTTAAAATACAAAACTAATAACCCACGTAATTACAGTCTGAATATTTACATTTTAGATTAATATTTACAATAAATTACCCAAAATTTGTGTTTTATTTACCATAATTAAAAAATTCAGTTAATCAATTAAAAATACTTGACATTGATTTAAATTATCCAAAACTTCATAGAATCAAGGAAAATTTTGGAAAATACCAATTCGTAAATCATTACACTTTTTCAAAACTACATACACTTAAGTTCTTTGCAAAAATACACTTCCCCTATATATTAATTGAGAAGACAGATAGAGAAAATTCAGCCACTAGTCTCATTCAGAGTAATTTTAGGAGAAATTAACCAATGAAATATTTACATTCAGACACGTCATAAAAAAATAATACACTTTTTTAATATATGGAAATATAGATATCCTCTCAGATTTTTTTCTCTATTTTTATGGTATCAATAAATTCAAACATTTAAAGGCATATAATTAAGAGATTTAATGGCTTGTGTGACATTTAAATTTTAGAAATTATATAAATACAAGTTTTGTCCCACATGGATTACAAAACGAAAGGATGACATGCATATTTCTTATAAATAATTAAAATTACTCAGAATTTTGAATTACATATATGAAATATTTAATAGACGCCAAAATTGAAAGTTTTTTTTGATTTAATAAAGCTTTATTTAAATTTATGAAAATTATAATATTATAAGTATTTTTATTTTAATGAATTTAAATTATATTTGATGATATATTACTATTGTTTATTAGATTAGATACAGATAGTATATTTGCCATAAAAAACTTACTACTATGATACTATGATAACAATTTATATAATAATCAATTATATACCAAATATTATACCCGCACATGGTGCGGGCTATCATCTAGTATTCATTAATTGGAATATGATTTTCTTACCCTTAATGAATAAATCACGAAAAACCTATCCCTAAATCATTTTCTTTTTCTCCCTGTTACTCTACCTTCTCTTTCAAGTTGAATTTGTCACACTTTGAATCAAATTCACATTTATAATATTATAAAAAAATATTTATAAACTTTTATAAAAATTATAAACTTAAATGAAATATTTATACACCTTTATAAAAGATTCATAAACTTTTAATTATAAATAATTTTATAAACATTTATCAATGATTTATAGCTTCTTATTAAATAATTTATAAATTCAAAAATACATGTATGCAGTTTTATATGATTTATAAACTATTATTTATGTACATTCATACGATTTTAAAAGGTATATTACAAAACCATATAACATACTATATAATTGATAGGAATCTCATATTCAGTTCTTCTATTTTATATGGCTTTATAAAATTTATTGTCCAAGTTATTAGATTTTTATACATATGTTTTATAAGGTCTACCAAGGGTTTATAAGGCTCTATAAACCTTATAAATGATTGATTAACTCATATAAGTAATTTAAATATATTTATAAACACTTATAAATGATATGTAAAATTTTATAAATTAAAGAAATCTTTTATACACTCAAATCAATTTTCCCTCAAAATTTCCAATTACCATTTACGGTTCTGTAAACATTACTACCTGTACAAATTAATTTTGTAACCCCTCAATCTTACCTATCATCACATGTAAACATTCCGAAACGTCAAGTTCTAGCTAAATTTGATCGCTAGACTAGAGAATCTTTTGATTAGCATCTGACAGTTTCAGTAACTTTATTACTAGTTTCTTGGACATTGAATAAGTGTTTGCCTTTTTTTGAAAAGTGTTAATAGTCTATGAACCAATCTCTTTAGTTCTTAATATGTTGTCTGAAAATTGGTTCTGACTTTACTGTTCATTTAATGATTGAAGTACAAGCGTGAGAGTTCGGTTCACAGTATTTGTGATGACGCTTCGATTTACGAAAGAGCTTTAGTGAAAAGTCTTGTTGCGCAGTTAAGGCGGAAGCTCAAAGGGTTGGTTTGGTTTATTGGTTCGTGACGATATAAGTGTAGTTCCTACTAATTTGTTACGAGTAACCTAGTGATCTTCCTATTATCTTTGAAAAGTTATTTTCCGATCTTTCATCTATATTTGCTTAGTAATGGCTGAGAGTTCTGGGGAGACTAAGCTTACTTTGAAACTTGTCGTTGATGAAGAGAAAAACAAGGTTGTTTTCGCTGAATCTTGTAGTGAATTTGTTGATGTGCTCTTCAGCCTTCTGACATTGCCGATGGGCACCATTGTCAGATTGCTTGAGAAACATCGAAAATCTGAGCCTGTGCATGTTGGTTGTTTTAACAACCTGTATAAAAGTGTGGTGGATATGGGCACTGGTGATTTTAAAACTGAAGCTTGTAAACAGATGCTTCTTTATCCTAGGAGTTTGTGGGATCTCAAGTGCGAAAGTCTCAAGCTCAACTTACACCCTACTGAGGGAAACAAGTGGTTTTTCTGCGACTCTTTCATAAGCTGTAAAACTTGCAGTAATTTCAAGACTTCTCGATGTCGATGTGGAAAGTTGATGAACATCTCTACAAGAAAACAAGTTGGTGACAATATACAAGATGGAGTATTTGTTAGAGGCAAGTCTTCATACATCATAACTGACGACTTGAAAGTGGCAGTTTTGTCCACTGGCCTTGTCCTTAGAAACCTTAAATCTGTAGGCTGTGGTGATTTTTCTAAGGTTGTAGAAAGGCTTGTTGATATCGGTTTTGATGAGGTATGTTACTGTATGTCATGTGTTATAATCAAACTCTGCTTCAAATCTCTATGCTCTCCCTCTCACTGTGTCTTAAATCTTCATGTAGGTCATGACTCTGCTGCAATGTATCTTCTCCTCAAGTGTTCCCTTGACAGATACGTTCTTGAACAAGCAATGGCTACCAAAAAAAGTGATGAAGACTTTCGGAACGCCAAATATGTATAAGAAGAGAAAAACGGATGAATCCGAGGCTGAACCAGAGGAAGTTATAACTTTTAGTGCTATTGTGAGGAAACGTGACATGAGGGTTTTATACGTTGAATGCGGAGAAGACTTTGTTGATCTTCTTTTCACTTTTCTTGCTGTTCCACTGGAATCTCTACTGGATATATCTGGTGACAGCTCCACTTTTCGGTGCATTGGAAACCTTTTCAAAAGCTTCAAGGATTTGAGAGCTAGAGAAGTTTCGACATCCAAAGCCGTGCTGCCCCATTTCTATAGATGTCAGAAGCAGTTGCTCAATATCATCACCGAGAAACTCCGCCCTGTGTGGCGAGCCACTCTAAGGTACCTGTTGTTGTGATTGATCCAAAATCTCCTGGACTTGACAAGCTAACAGAAGGTAGCGGATTCATGAAGAGAAACACAAAGATTACTGTATCAGATGATCTGATCATTACACCGATGAACTCAAGCTCAGTCTTTGGAATACTGAAGAAGTCGCAGTGTCAAGCAGAGGATCTACAGGCGCAAGAAATAAGCATCAGCAAAACACTGGTATGTATACTCAATGCTTGTAATTATTATTATTTTTTTATCAAGTAAAAACATTTATTACAATCCTCACAAATATTTTCGGTTTTGTGTAATTAGGCCACATGTTTGTTGATGGCGTCCTTGGTGACATCTTCTGCACTGAATGCTGCGCTATGGAACTCGACTTTGAAGAAACCGAAGGAAGAGACTTGAAGAAACACATTGTCCATCTTTTCTTCTATCTGTGTTATGTCTTCAGAACTCTCTTTTGTTTACGTTCATGACGATTATCTACTAAATGCTATAAACATTAATTCGAAATCCTGTTATGTTTATTGCAAAAAAGAAAATCAATGTTACGTTTATTTCACATTACCTAAACTTTCGTAACTGACACTGCAAAATCAACCGTGAAAAGTGCACCAAGTACATTAAGCTATTAAGTTTTGTACATTCAAGAAAATGGTAATCTCTCAAATACATTTTGCCCTAAAACTTTCCAATTACCCTTCACGGTTCTGTAAACATTACTAGCTGTACATATTAATTCTGTAACCACTCGAATGTTATCTATTATCACATATAAACATTCCGAAAAAGTCAAGTTCTTGCTAATAAAATTGATCGCTAGATAATCTTTTGATTAGCATCTGACCGTTTGAGTAACTATATTAGTTTCTTGAAATCTACATTGAATTAGTGTTGCCTTTTTGGAAAGTGTTAATATGAAGTTCATGCTATATACTATGAAACAATCTCTTTCGTTCTTAATTTCGAAACTTGTCTAAAAGATCTTGGAAATTGGTTTTGACCTTACTTCATTTAATGGCAGTAGTACAAGCGTGAGAGATCGGTTCACAATATTTATAAATAACGCTTGGATTTTCGAAAGAGTTTTAGTGAAAAGTCTTGTTGCGCACTTAAGGCGGAAGCTCAAAGGGTTGGTTTGGTTTATTGGATCGTGACTATATATATGTGTAAAAGTTCCTATTATCCTTGAAAGTTATCTTCCGTTCTTTCATCTAATATTTGATTTAAAATGGCTAAAAGTTCTGGGGAGACTAAGTTTACTTTGAAACTTGTCGTTGATGAAGAGAAAAAACAAGGTTGTTTTCGCTGAGGCTTGTAGGGACTTTGTTGATGTGCTCTTCAGCCTTCTGACATTGCCAATGGGCACCATTGTCAGATTGCTTGAGAAACATCAACAATCTGACCATTTGCCTGTTGGTTGTTTTAGCAACCTCTATAAAAGTGTTGTGGATATGGGCACTGATGATTTTGAAACTGAAGCTTGTAAACAGATGCTTATTTATCCGAGGAGCTTGAGGGATGTCCAGTGCAAAAGGCTTAAGCTCAACTTACACCCTACTGAGGGAGACAATTTATTTGTCTGCTCTTTAATAGCAGGATGTAATAATAATATGTGCAGTAATTTCAGCACTTCTCGATGTCGATGTGGAAAGTTGTTGAAAATCGTTTCTCCAAGAGCATACGTTGTAGACAACAGACAAGATGGAGTGTTCGTTGGAGGCCGGTCTTCATACATCATAACTGACGACTTGAAAGTGGCAGTTAGGTCCACTGGCCTTGTCCTGAGAAAGCTCAAATCTGTAGGTTGTGGTGATTTTTCTAAGGTTGTAGAAAGGCTTGTTGATATCGGTTACTCTACACTACATGCCATGTGTTATAAACAAACTCTGCTTCAAATCTATGTGCTCTCCCTCTCACTATGTCTTAAATCTTGATCTAGGTCATGACTCTGCTGCAATGTATCTTCTCCTCAAATGCTCCCTTGACAGACACGTTCTTGAACAAGCAAAGCCCACCACAGCGTGTGATGAAGACTTTCGAAACGCCAAATCTATATACGGAGAGAAAAATGGATGAATCCGAGGCTGAACCAGAAGAAGTAATAACTTTCAGTGCCATCGTGAGGAAACGTGACATGAGGGTTTTATACGTTGAATGCGGAGAAGACTTTGTTGATCTTCTTTTCACTTTTCTTGCTGTTCCGCTGGAATCTGTAGTGGATATATCTGGTGACAGCTCCAGTTTTGGGTGCATTGGAAACCTTTTCAAAAGCTTCAAGGACTTGAGTGTTTCAGAAGTTTCAACATCCGAAGCCGTGCTCCCCCATTACTATAGATGTCAGAAGCAGTTGCTCAATATCATCACCGAGAAACCTCGCCCCTTGTCACTAATTGATCCAAAATCTCCAGGACTTGACCAGTTAACAGAAGGTAGCGGATTCGTGAAGAGAGACGCAATGTTCACAGTATCAGATGATCTGATCATTACTCCGATGAACTCAAGCTCAGCCTTTAGCATACTGAAGAAGTTGCAGAGTCAAGCAGAGGATCTACAGGTGCAAGAAATAAGCATCAGCAAAACACAGGTATGTATGCTTGTAATTATATCTTCTTTGTTTCATATCAAGTAGAAACATTCTACTTATGTTTCCGATTTTCTGTAATCAGGCCACAAGTTTGTTGAGAGCTTCCTTGATGACATCCTCTGCACTGAACGGTGTGTTATGGAACTCAACTTTGAAGAAACCTAAGGAAGACACTTGAAGAAACGCATTGTCCATCTCTTTTACCATCTCTGTTTTTTTACATTATTTCTTTTGCTACTATCGTTATGTCTCCAGAGCTCTCTTTTGTTTATTTTCATGACAATTATATCCTAAATGCTAGAATCTATTAATTCGAATCTGTTATGTTTATTGGAAAAAAAAAATCATTGTTGTGTTTATTTTGCATAACCCAAATTCTCGTAACAGACACTTCAAAGTCAAACGTGAAAAGTGCACCAAATACATTAGGGACCATGAATTGAACGCACCAACATGAATCTTATCTATCATCATCACATTCCCTTGGCTTTGGACATTTTTTAAGAAAACACACACATTTTTGCTATCCACACCTTCCACAATTAAATTATTTGTAGCTTTAACGGTCAACCAATAATCTCTATATATACATATATACAAACATAACTGGTTTTACATTTGATTTTATTTTAAATTTCTTTAGTTTTTGATAATTCCACACGTAATAATAATGTTAAGTTTATCTGAACTGTTCTAACTAATCTATATCCTTAGTTATCTAAAATATTATAATGATAATAAATGTTAAGTTTATCTAAACTATTCTAACTAATCTATTTTTTTAGTTTATCTAAACTATTCTAATTATTATATTTTTTTGACATCAATCTAAATTAAAAATAATATAAACTAAACTTTTCATCAGGGCAAAAATTTTAACCACTCTAACTTTTAACGCGAAAACCCGTTTCAGGAAAATTACTTCGCAAATAATAGCTTAGATATATTAATATATATATACAAAAACATAACCAGATTTTTTTTATTTATAATTCTACCCATAATAATAATGTTAATTTATTTGAATTATTCTAACTAATCTATATTTTATGATAATAGTAAATGTTAAGTTTATCAAAACTATTATAATTAATCAATGTTTTTAGTTTATAAAAAAACTCAATAGTGGGATTATTGTATAAAAATTTCATCAATGTATATCTAGTAGACTCTGTATATTATTTCAAAACTGAAGTATTTAAACACTTCAAATTGTATCTCCGCCTGTAATTAAAATAATAAACAGAGTATATCTCTGTCCAATCAAAGTTTAAATCACACAGGAAACAAGACGTACGCAAGCAGCGACGTAAGCAAGACGAAAGCAATGACGCAAGCAGTGACGTAAGCAAGACGTAAGCAATGACGCAAGCAAAATGTCGGCACCGTTAGATGAAAGCCACGCGTCATACAAGTGTCGGCACCGTCTGATGAAGGCCACATATCAAGCAACCTCTACACAAGCTCGCTTATAAATATGAGCATCTCCAAACCGAGAAGAACACGAGCAATTTTCAGACTTCCTTCTCTCTCTAAAATCGCTCTACCTTCTCTCTAAATTTTCAAGTTTTACAATTTTAAGTTTTACTTTTGTAATTTTCAATAATTAAAATAATAAACAGAGTCTATCTCTGTCCAATCAAAGTTTAAATCACACATGAAGCAAGACGTACGCAAGCAGTGACGTAAGCAAGACGAAAGCAATGACGCAAGCAGTGACGTAAGCAAGACGTAAGCAATGACGCAAGCAAAATGTCGGCACCGTTAGATGAAAGCCACGCGTCATACAAGTGTCGGCACCGTCTGATGAAGGCCACGTATCAAGCAACCTCTACACAAGCTCGCTTATAAATAAGAGCATCTCCAAACCGAGAAGAACACGAGCAATTTTCAGACTTCCTTCTCTCTCTAAAATCGCTCTACCTTCTCTCTAAATTTTCAAGTTTTACAATTTTAAGTTTTACTTTTGTAATTTTCAATCCTTGTACTTTTACTTTAGAATAGAAATAAAAACAAAGTTCTTATTATTTGCACTCTTATATTTACAAGTTTAAAATTAACAAAATCAAGTTTTACATCAAAGTTTATAAAGATATATTTTCAATATATAAGAAAAGGAAAAATAAAGCAATAGATAGTAAACTGGTATCAGATGCTAAAGATCTTACGATTTAATAAACAAAACATTTCGATGCTTCATTTTCTTTCAAATAATTTTCAAAACAAAGATTTCGTGTTTTAAACTAAACAAAGATTCTCTAGAAAGCCATCAATCCCTCTACCAGATACCGGTGGTGTTCCAGGCCGTAAGACCTCAGCAAGGCAGCAAGTCCGTTGGCAAGCCATAAAAGGTATTGAAGTAGAATCTGATTAATATCTTTCTAGCATGAGTCTAAGTTTAGAATAAATCATGGCATCTTCTGTTAGAAAATTGTTTAAATCTAAACAAGCATCAACATCAGCATCAACAATTAACTCAAGAGAAATTATGACAAAACTAACTTCGTTTAGTCAAGATATTACGAAAAACTGTCTACCTCATATTAATCCAGAAAACATATATCAGATCGGAACTTTTGATTTCAAAACAGCTTATTCAATCAAAGAACACGAACAAACCTTATCTCTTCAAAATGAATTTGAAGAAATCAAACTATTATCCTCTATAGCTTTAGATAAGTACAAACAAAAAGGATTTAATTATATTTATTTCGAGTTAATACAAATAGCAATAAAACCTTTATCAAGAACCGGAATAGATTCACCAATATTAATGCTTTTAAGAGATAAAACATTATTGAAATTTGAAGACTCGCTCCTTGGAGCAGTTCAATCAAATTTATGCAACGGAGCAATATATTTTAATTGCGCTCCTAATTTTCAAGTTAGTCTTCATGATCCAACCATACTCAATATATTGGTATTAAATGTCCACTTACCAGAAATTAAATTTCAAAGTGAAAGACACGGATATTTATTATACAGAATTTATTTCAAACAATCAACATCTGAATTTAATCCAAGATGTTTACTATATGATGATAAAGGAGAAACTACTATTTTAGCAGCCCATAATAAAGATACCCCAGCAGCTACTTACGCTCCTAAGCAATTAAAATGGAATGAAATAACTATTCCAGATCAATGGAAATTGGAAATAACTCAACCACCTAGGAATTTTGAACAAAGAAATATTTCAAAAATAATTGAACAAGTAGATGGAAAAATATTATTACAATTTGGATCTTTTAAAGAACCACTCCCTCCTAGGATCAGTTCTTATTACTCAAGACCCTCTTTCTCTGAATATCAAACACCTTCAAGAGCTTCTTTTTCCGAATATCGTACTAGACATTCTAGTGCAGATTCAGAAACAGAAAGCGTAAACCAAATGTTAAACAAGATGTTAAATATAAAGCACCTATAGCAGAACCTGAGACAGTCAATTTTCCAACCTCTCCGAGTTCATCGGATTTTGGACAAATAAATGTTATATTAAAAGAATACGAAATAAATAAGCAATTTATAAAAGAAGACTTTTATTCAATAAAAATAAAGAAAAACTTGAATGGTATTTTGAAACATTTTCGAAACAACAAGTTAATGAATTTAGAGAAAAATGGTATAATTGTATGACAATTAAAGAATTAGATATCCCATTTTTTATATGGTTTGAAACATATGCAATTACTAATAATATAGATTACCCATTCAAAACTATTAATACAAGTTCATCCTTAAGTCAAGTATGGGAACAAGTAAATGGTAATAAAATTAAATCAGTTCATCCTCCTTAACTGATTTAAAAATAAATACAACTAACCGGCAAATACTAGCTACCCCATTTAAAACCGAAGCCAATAAAGATGATAAAGAACCGTTAATCATGCAAGATATAAAATCCGTTTATCAACAAAATAATTATCAAAGTCAATTATTATATACTATCTCCAAACAAATAGACAATATAGATAATAAAATTGACAATAATGAAAGTAATAAACTAGAACAATTTAATAATATTCAACATCCTTTTTCATCAGTAACTACACCAATTTTTAAACCTGTAACTAGACAAATTAAATTCCCAGAAAATGAAATTTTAAAATCAAAAGCAACTAGATTAGAAAACCTAGATAAAGGAAAAGGAATCAATAATATAGATGCAAATGATAATGAGTCTAATCAAATAGATACTCAATCAGAAAGTGATAATTTAGAAATTAATCGTATAAAATACAGAAATAATAATAAAATTATGAAATCTAGAAAACCATATTATTCAAGACATACACCACCTGACTTATTATTCGAAGAACACCATAAATATTCCCATAACGTATACACCGGTGAAGGTATATATGAATGGAATATTGATGGACGTTCCGAGTACGAAATAATGAATTTATTTCAAGAAATGGGTATGGCCGCTATTGCTTTCAAAGCAAGAGGGCATACTGATAAACAAGCATGTGTTATGTTAATAACAGGTTTTAATGGAACTTTAAAATACTGGTGGGACAATTCACTAGATCAAACTAAACAAGATTCAATAATTAATCATGTAGAAATAAGAAGATTAGAAAGAGAAGATGGTTTATATGAAGAAGTAGAACATCAAAATGCAGTAGAAGTATTAATCCATACTTTAACTATGCATTTTATCGGTAACCCAAATGAAGAATTAGAAAGCAAAAAAATAGTATTAACCAATTTAAGATGTCTAACATTAGGAGATTTTAAATGGTATATAGATGTTTTCATAACCAATATATTTCAAAGAACGGATTGCAATCAACCTTTCTGGAAAGAAAGATTTATTTCAGGATTACCATCCTTTTTCGCAGAAAAAATAATCAACAAACTAAAAGAATATTCAGGAGGTCAACCTATACAATGGAATTCAATTACTTACAGTCAGTTATTCGCTTTTATCAAAAAAGAAGGTCTAGCAATATGCCAAGAACATAAAGATAAGAAAAGAAATGAAAATTTAAATTTAAAACAACCATGGGATCATTTTGTAAACAATATGGTTATGATAAACTAGATCCTCCTTCTAGGATTAAAAGAATAAAATATAGGCAAAGAAAAGCTAGAAAATCAAAACATTACCAAAAAGATTTTGATAAAAAACCAACTGATAAATATTATTCAAAAAATAAAAAATATAAATCAAAAGATAAACAAAAAATAGTATGCTATAATTGTAAAAGACCACGACATAAATCAACGGAATGTAAAATGAAAAGGAAAATAAACGAAATCTTCCAAGATCAACCAGATATTCAAGAAAAACTAACTAAGCTATTAATATCAGAATCAGAAATATCTGAAGAAAATGATAGTGATTACTTAATCAATGAAATCGAAAATTCTAGTGATTCATCCTCTGAATCACATGAACTATCCGATAATTTGTGTAACTGTCAAACTATTAATGTAATAACAAAAGATAGTGATAAAAAATTCTTACTAGATATAATAGATAAAATAGATGATCCAGATATAAAAAACAATATTTAATAAAATTAAAAGAGATAATCTCTCGGGAAAGTCAATTATCCACTCCACAGCCTTTTAGTTTAAACAAGATATTTGAAAAATATCCTACTCAAAATTTATTTAAACAAGTAACAACAGGAGAACTTTAAAATGAAGTAAAACAACTAAAAGCACAAATAAAAGAACTACAATTAACATAAATCAACTGGAATTAAAGCAACTACAAGTAGATGCTAGATTATCTTTAATAGAAAATAAGAATAATTCTCAGGCATGTTCTAGTAATCAAAGTCCCGAATCGAATAATTTAGGACAAGCTGAAAACGATGAAAATTATATTCAAATAATTGACAGAATAATTATCAAAAATGGTACACAAATATTACTCTGCATATTGGACGAAATTTTAAAATTAATATAATTGCCCTAATGGATACAGGAGCAGATTACAACTGTATCCGTGAAGGAATTATTCCAATAAAATATTACGAAAAAACTGATGAACGTTTAAGCAGTGCCAATGGCAGTAGCTTAAAAGTACAGTATAAGTTACCTTGTGCAAAAATATGCAACCAAGGATATTGTTTCATAAACCAATTCATTCTAGTTAAAAACCTTTCACAAGAAGTAATATTAGGAACCCCATTTTTTACGCAAATATATTCATTCAAAGTAACCGAAACAGGAGTAACTACTAAAATAATGGGTACAAAACTATCCTTTAACTTTCTATCTCCCATGAAAGCTAAAGAAGTTTTGCAATTACAACAAAATACAATCCAAAAAACAATTAACCTGATAAAAGAGAAACAAAATCATATTCAGTATTTACAAGAAGAAATAGCTTATAAAAAGATAGAAGAACAATTAAAAACACCCTATACAATAAGCAAAATTAAATCAATAGAAAATGAGCTTTTAAAACAAGTATGCTCGGAATTGCCAAACGCATTCTGGGAAAGAAAACAGCATACTGTAGAACTCCCTTATATTAAAGAATTCAATGAAAAAAATATACCAACCAAAGCTCGACCTATTCAAATAAATAAGAAATTATTAGAACATTGTAAAAAAGAAATAACAGATTTATTAAATAAAAACTTAATAAGGCCATCCAAATCTCCTTGGAGCTGTTCGGCCTTTTATGTAAATAATCAAGCAGAGAAAGAACGAGGAGTACCTCGATTAGTAATCAACTATAAACCACTAAATGATGTCCTACAATGGATTAGATATCCTATACCTAACAAAAGAGATTTATTAAAACGACTTTATAACGCAAAAATCTTCTCAAAATTCGATATGAAAAGTGGATTTTGGCAAATCAAATAGCTGAAAATGATAAATACAAAACAGCTTTTACGGTGCCATTTGGACATTACGAATGGAATGTAATGCCATTCGGATTAAAAAATGCACCGTCCGAATTCCAACATATAATGAATGATATATTCAACAACTATTCTAATTTTACTATTGTATACATCGATGATGTACTTGTTTATTCAACATCAATCGACCAACACATTAGTCATTTAAACACCTTCATAAGTATAGTTAAAAAACATGGTTTAGTTCTATCCGCTAAAAAAATGTCTTTATTCCAAACAAAAATAAGATTTCTAGGACATAATATATATCAAGGAACTATAACGCCAACATCTAGGGCAATAGAATTTGCCGATAAATTTCCAGATGAACTAAAAGAAAAATTACAATTACAAAGATTTTTAGGGTGTCTGAATTATGTTTCAGATTTCCTACCCAATCTTAGAAAATCCATTCAACCTTTATTTCAAAGATTACAAAAAAATCCAAAATCTTGGACAAATACACATACCCAATTAGTTCAACAAATAAAACAAAAGGTTAAAACTCTCCCTTGTTTATCCATACCAAATCCTGAAGCAAATATGATTGTCGAAACCGACGCTTCAGAAATAGGTTATGGAGGAATCCTTAAACAAAAACTATCGGAATCTAGCCCGGAGTCCATAGTTAGATTCCATTCTGGAATCTGGTTAGGACCTCAAAAGAATTATTCTACCGTTAAAAAAGAAGTATTATCAATAGTCAATTGTATATCCAAATTTCAAGATGATTTAATAAACAAAAAATTCTTATTACGTGTTGATTGTAAATCAGCAAAAGAAATTTTACAAAAAGATGTCAAAAATTAGTCTCAAAACAAATCTTTGCTAGATGGCAAGCCATCCTATCAGTATTCGATTTTGATATTCAGTATATTAAAGGTGAAAATAATTCTTTACTGATTTTCTAACAAGAGAATATTTACAGGGAAAAACAAGCAATCAAAATGAATGACCAGAAAAAGAAGAAACCGATGACTGCATCGGATTACATCAAAAGTCAACCGGCTCTCCAGGGCAAGCCCTTAACTATTCAAAACTCCTATTCAACACTTGCTGAATTTCCTCCACTTTCTTATTCAAAAGCAGTTAATACAGAAAAAGGTCAAACATATACTCCAAAACCTTCCCAAACTATCGCTCAACAACCTTCTCAAAAAACTAATTACATCCTAAAACCCCAAAAGGAACATATCCTCACTACCAACTTTACTCAACCAATAACTTTAAAACAACTCCAAAACTTTGTTGGCAGATATCTCTATGAAGATTTTCAATACCCGACTGACAATGTAGTCAAAAACCGTACCTTTTATGAGTATATTCTAGTAGACTCCAAGTCTGTAGAGATTACTCATTACACAGACAAAACCAATCCTAATCTTATATCTTATTCAACCTGCAAAATACTGCGAATTTATTCTATTCAAGAACTCGGCTTTATTCACCACCATACTATGAAACCCTTCTCAACCCCAGGATACCATATCCATGGTTTTACCTATGTAGACTATCAACAAGCATTCTTCCGTCTCTTTTACCTTAGGGCATATGACCATTCTTGGTTCATATCCCTAGACCATAAATGCCCAAAAACTATTCCAGGATGGTTCTACGAATGGTGGCTGATATTATGTGTTTTTAACGTATTTTGATTCATTTTTAGTATTCGGTTTGAGTTTTGATTTGCATCTTTCGTTAGTTTTTCGAGTCTTTTCTTTTGTTTTGAGTCTTTTTACAGATTTCATGGAGTTCCGAAGGAGTTTGGTGTTTATGGACATGTTCGAGTCGAGTTAATGTGGAAAACACGAGAAAATGACCAAGTGAAGAACGACCGTTCTTGGAGCAGAACGACCAACAGAACGACCGTTCCCCCAAGGGAACGATCGTTCCCAACCTCACCTACCTTGCCGACAAAAGCCATGGAACGACCGTTCTCCACCAAGAACGATCGTTCCCAATCACACGTACTCCACCAACAACCATGCACGGAACGACCGTTCTCCACCAAGAACGATCGTTCCAAAGCTCACCTACTCCACCTACTTCGATCGACCATTGGGAACGATCGTTTTACACCAAGAACGACCGTTCCCCACTTCACCTACTCCCTTCACCTTGGCCTATATAATGGACTCACAACATCAATCTCAAAACACACCATCTTCTTCCTTCTCTCTTCTCTATCTTCTAAACATTGCTCTCTCTTCAGTTTTAAGTTTTATGTTTATGCTTTTATTAAGTTTTATTTAGTTTCTTTTAAGCTTTATACATTTATGCTTATGCTTTAAGTTTTACTTTCAGTTCTTATATTTATGCTTATGCTTTAAGTTTTACTTTCAGTTCTTATATTTATGCTTATGCTTTAATTAAGTTCTTATAAGTTTATATCCAGCTTATGTTATATATTCAAATTTTTATGATGAACTTTATAATCTCGTTGTTATCTTCTTCTTTAATTATGTCTGAGTAGATCTCTTAGTTAGGTTGAGGTTTGTCAAAGGAATTCATGAGCTTTAGGGTTAAACACAAATAGGCTATTCAAATCAATGTCTTCACCTTTGTTGTTCTTAATGCTTAGATCGAATTGATCACTTGATTTTATGATATTGGGTTTAACTTAGACAACGACAGTTGCTAGGTTGCTAGAATAAACATTGGTGAGCAATTTATTCATTACCTACGACAGTAGATGTAGTGGAGAATTGTGAACAAATCGAACCTATCCTTAATGCTTGTTTGCGATTTCTAGTACCAACGACAGTTAGGATTTCTAGATCGCTAGACAAAGTTATTGATACCACGACAGTGGATTGATATTATCTTTATGTTTGAGTTCTAGACTTGTGCTTAATCAGTGCCTGAATAGTTGTTTGATCCTCTGCTCTGAATCTCCTGCGATATTCCTTGACCTAACGCTTGTTTAATATTATCTCTAAATACCGATTTTCGCTTTTATTACTTGCTATTTACAAAACCAAAAACATATTGAATTGTCTTAGCTCTTAATTTAGCTCATTAGATCAAAGTGTGAAAACTGGTCTTCGTGGGATCGACCCCTAAATACTACTTCGTATGCTGTGCACTTGCAGTAGGAAAAAAGAGTTTAAAACTCGTGTATCAACACTTGATTAACACTTGCAAACCTTATATCAACACTTGATAAGAACTTAATAAGAACTTACTCGTGTATCAACACTTGATAAGAACTTAATTAAAGCATAAGCATAAATATAAGAACTGAAAGTAAAACTTAAAGCATAAGCATAAATATAAGAACTGAAAGTAAAACTTAAAGCATAAGCACAAATGTATAAAGCTTAAAAGAAACTAAATAAAACTTAATAAAAGCATAAACATAAAACTTAAAACTGAAGAGAGAGCAATGTTTAGAAGATAGAGAAGAGAGAAGGAGGAAGATGGTGTGTTTTGAGATTGATGTTGTGAGTCCATTATATAGGCCAAGGTGAAGGGGAGTAGGTGAAGTGGGGAATGGTCGTTCTTGGTGTAAAACGATCGTTCCCAATGGTCGATCGAAGTAGGTGGAGTAGGTGAGCTTTGGAACGATCGTTCTTGGTGGAGAACGGTCGTTCCGTGCATGGTTGTTGGTGGAGTACGTGTGATTGGGAACGATCGTTCTTGGTGGAGAACGGTCGTTCCATGGCTTTTGTCGGCAAGGTAGGTGAGGTTGTGAACGATCGTTCCCTTGGGGGAACGGTCGTTATGTTGGTCGTTCTGCTCCAAGAACGGTCGTTCTTCACTTGGTCATTTTCTCATGTTTTCCACATTAACTCGACTCGAACATGTCCGTAAACTCCAAACTCCTTCGGAACTCCATGAAATCTGTAAAAAGACTCAAAACAAAAGAAAAGACTCGAAAAACTAACGAAAGATGCAAATCAAAACTCAAACCGAATACTAAAAATGAATCAAAATACGTTAAAAACACATAATATCAACTCCCCCCAACTAAAACCTTTGCTTGTCCCCAAGCAAAACCAGATATTTTACAAAGAGGAGAGGTTAGAAAAACGTGTGAAACTTGTAAAACTTATAGGACCATACTCTAAATCAATTGCCCGTAAACCGCATTCGCAAGGTTCGGATCAAACCGTACTTCATTGTACTTCTCCATAACCGTAGTAAATAAGTGAAATCTCATGATCAAGCAGAACTCAATATTTAACATTCATTATCAAATGCGTGTACTCTCACAAAGGGAATATCTAACACGTTATGGTCTAGGTATCAAGGTTGGTATTTGGTGGCTCAAGTGTTTTGGTTTCTTTTAGCAGTATAAACGGATGCAAATCATTATGCAAAATCACCGTGAGACACAGACCAATTAGGAGGTACACAACTCTCCTTAACTCTAATCCTTCTACCCTTTTTTAACTGAGTCACAAACAAGAACATGATTTCTTTTAACGTTTCATGAAATTTAAAGATATTACTTTGACGACTTTCCCGGTTCCTTCTGTTTTTTTTTTATTCTCTTTTTCGTTTTTTGTTTTTTATATATATTTTTTTTATATCGGAGAATGGAACCGGTTAGTCTCTAAGATCTGCATCAAAAGAATTTCAACAATGTAAGCTTATTTCTTGAATGTGAATAAAATCTTCTACCCTTTTAAAAGTTCACCCTCTTTTGAAATGAAAATTTTCAATGAATATATTCAAAGAGAGAGATCACATTTCTAGATACATCCCATGAGTTTAATCAGAAAGAGACCACTATTCTAGACACAGTCCTAAAGAAAAGTTGTGTCGGTCCGTATACTCCATAGTTTTTGCACATGAATGCAATGACAGTAAACGAAGAAAAGTGGGTTTCAACATGGAAATGGTAAGAGTGTGGTACTAGACTAAGGATAAGTCTAGCCATTTGGAGTTAGCAAAGATTGGTAGAAATGATGCAAAGAAAACTCCAAATGTAAAATCCAATACATGATTATCAACCCCCTAAGTGAGATAAATTAAGTCCATATTAAGTTCCGATAATTCGATTAAGTTCAGATGATTTGAGAAATTCACTAAATGATCAAGTTATGGATTTTTCTGCGTTTCCAAACTATCCTCAAACAATGCTAAACAGTCGTAAGGCAATGACATCGAACATGTTGCAATTCCAAAAAGTTTAATAAAATCACACATTGTTTTGACTCGAAAATATTTTTTTTTTTTTTGGCTGAAACAAAGAAAAACAAAACCAAAAATCAATAGCAAAAGAAAATAAAAGAAAAACACTTACCAGTGGGTTGCCTCCCACCAAGCGTTTGGTTAAAGTCGTTAGCTTGACTTTGGTGCACAAGTGTTAATCATGAGAATCAAAAGGCTGAGCTAATGCACCTTTGGTCCTTCTCTTATTGGGACAAGAAACAAAGTGCGCAAAAAGGCATACAATTGTCCAAAGGAAATATACAATATTCTCATCAAGAAAGTTTACTACAAATGTAGCGTGTATCTTCAAATATTCCTTGACAGTGAGATGTTGTTGAGAATTAAATGCATTTGATGGAAAGATATAATCAACTTTAGCTTCAAACGAGTTTGTCACAAAATAGTCAATTTTATCTCCATCAATCTTATAAAATACCACATTCTCATTCTCATCATCATTCTCAACCTTAGGGTTCTCTATCTCATCCAAGATCTTATCTAAATCAAATTCATCCCCTAGGTCAGATTTTTCAAGAAGCGATCTAGATTCCTCTAGCATTAAAGAGTTAAGCTCGAGATTATGATCATTCAAAACACAAAGATAACTAGTATCAAAACATATTTCATGATAATCTCTAGCAAATTTTTCTACTCTTAAGGCATCTAGTCTTTGAGTTTCACATATCAAATCATAGCATTCATCAATGAGTATGGAGGAAGGTGAATCATAAGCTACATCTTAATAGAAGGCATGTGACTATCCTCAAAATCTTGAAATTCAAAGGATAAATCGGATGTACCTTGTAATTGGAATGGTGGAACCCAATGTAAGCTCTCTTCCTTCTAGTACTGCCCGATGTGACATGAGGTTCATCCGAATCATTACTGCTAGGTCACTCCTTGTCAGCATTGGATTTTCCATACAAAGCTTATCCAACTCCACTCTTGTTCTGGCGTAAGTACGTTCTCATCAAAAGACTCATCTTGAATGTTTTCTTCAACGTGTCCTCCTCTTCTTGTGGCCAATCATTGTAGTCCATGGCCATCAAAGTTAGTAAAAGTTAGTGTCTTAGACTAATAATTCAGCCGTAAACCAAAGGTGAATATTTGGTCCCCGGCAACGGCGCCAAAAACTTGATACACGAGTTTTAAACCATTTTTTCCTACTGCAAGTGCACAACTGAAGGATTTCGTTCAGGTTTTAATCGAATTAAAACAGCCCTAACAACAATCCTAAGTCACGGATCTTGTGCCAATTGAATCTATGTTGAATATATATCAAATCTCGAACATACCTTAGTATTTGCAGCGGAAGAAGATCAGGTAATCGAGATCAGGAAGCGCCTCAAGTGCTGCGCCTCTACAGAAGTCCACACGCACACAAACTGGACGACGGGATGCTAGTGCCTTTGCGAACGATTCGCGTTTTTGGGTTTTTCTCTTGTTTTTCTCTGTGTTTTTGTGACTGCAAGAGACTTCCCTTATCACTCAAACTCGAGCCCTCATATCATATATATAGGCTGGAGTTGCCGACAGGTGTCGATCGACACCCACCATTGGTGTCGATCGACACCCTCACAGAAAGTCAAGGATCGAGAAGACGATCCCGAGTGGTGTCGATCGATACTCACTATTAGTGTCGATCGACACCCTCATAGAAAAACGATATCGACGTATATCTTATATGCGTTAATCATGATCATTACTCTAATGATCAAAACCAATTTATAATATCCAGTTTGCTTAGGTGTGTGACCCTATAGGATCATATAATAATGGTAATGAGTTCATACTCATAAGTTATAAGCGGCTTCTAGCAAAACATTATAACCGTCCAATATCATATGATTGTCTTATCTCGACATCACGACTTTACTAGAATAAATACAAGTTTGATTTCAGGACATTCCCTTCAATCTCCCACTTGTACTGGAATCAAATATTCCCATAATCCCTTTGTCTCTATATCTCGATCTGGCATAAGGCAAGAACTCGTGTAATCCTTAATCAACCAAACCATGTTTATCGAACTCCGATTTATACTGATAAAAGACAAACGATTGACATTCAATCCGTTTGAGCGCGGCCACGCATTTCCAGTATCAAATCTTCGACAGGCCCTGAGATATTTATCTCCCGTTATATGGGAGGGACAAATTCCATCTTGTTCCATCCCTGATCCTTATATACTTCATAATATGCCCAATCAATGCCTTTATAGCCACCAGTTACGGCTGACGTTTGACAGAGTCAAAGCATACCAATTCATATGTAAGAAAACATGATGAACTCAGGTCAAAGGACTATACTCTATAGTCGTAATGAGAAACTCTTATGACACTCATATAACAATCTTGTAGAGTTCTCATTAGCGGGTCATGTCCGATCATGTGTCTCTAACACATATCTATGTGATTGACTTTAATACTCCTATTAATGACTCCATGAAACTTAGTCATCAGTCACCTCACATACTAGTCTCGCGCGGTTATCAATGTCCAACTTTGATAACCTCGACTATGGACACAAATAATTTATGTCATCTATCACTTATAGAGTCTCATGATCAAATCACGTATTTGATGATCTATAAGAATGCCATAAATTACTTTTGGACAATTATTTAATAACACCATTAAATAATACTGAAACAATTTCATTAAATAAAACATAACAAATGTATGTTTACATGAACATCAAAATATAAATATGATAACTCCCACTAAAACAAGATTACTGCTTAAGGAATCTAATGCCTATAGCAGCTGCATGACTCTCATGCTTCGGTCGTGGGAGTGGCTTAGTCAACGGGTCAGCAACGTTCTCGTCTGTCGGAACTCTGCTGATCTTGACGTCACCTCTCTCAATGATATCACGAATCAGATGATATCTCCTCTCAATGTGTTTGGATTTCTGATGTGATCTGGGCTCCTTAGCCTGAGCTATGGCTCCATTGTTGTCACAAAACAATGCCACAGGCTCAGAATACTAGGAATCACACCAAGCTCAGTAATGAACTTCCTAATCCAAACAGCCTCCTTCGCCGCTTTAGAAGCAGCGATGTATTCAGCCTCGGTCGTTGAGTCCGCCACGGTGCTCTGCTTGGAACTCTTCCAACTAACTGCACCTCCATTCAGACAGAAGACGTAACCAGACTGAGATCGGAAATCGTCTCTATCTGTCTGAAAGCTGGCGTCCGTATAACCACTCACTACAAGCTCACATCCTCCGTACACTAAGAACTTATCCTTGGTATTTCTCAAATACTTCAGGATTGTCTTGACGGCAGTCCAGTGACTCTCACCGGGATCTGATTGGTATCGACTGTCATGCTTAAAGCACAAGAAACATCTGGACGAGTACAAAGCATGGCATACATAATAGATCCTACTGCAGAAGCAAAAGGAATCCTACTCATGCGCTCTCGCTCAGCAGGTGTCGAAGGACACTGCTTCTTGCTGAGAGTAATGCCATGAGACATCGGAAGCAAGCCCTTCTTGGAATCATGCATGTTGAACCTGTGTAGAACCTTATCGATATAAGTGTCCTGGCATAGTCCAATCAGCCTCTTTGATCTATCTCTATAGATCCTTATTCCAAGAATATAGGCGGCTTCACCCATGTCTTTCATCGAGAAACAACTTCCGAGCCAGTCCTTTACTGACTGAAGTAACGGAATATCATCTCCTATGAGAAGTATGTCGTCTACATACAATACGAGAAATGCAACTGCGCTCCCACTAGTCTTTTTGTAAACGCAAGGTTCCTCTTCGTTTCTGATGAAGTTAAACTTTTTAACTGCTTCATCAAAACGTAGGTTCCAACTCCGAGATGCTTGCTTCAATCCATAAATGGATTTATGAAGCTTGCATACTTTCCCAGCAGCATTAGGATCAATGAAACCCGGAGGTTGTGTCATGTACACATCCTCCTCCAGAATCCCGTTAAGGAAAGCTGTTTTCACATCCATTTGCCAAATCAAATAATCATATGAGCGGCTGTTGCTAGGAGAATCCGAATAGATTTAAGCATAGCACTGGGGAATAGGTTTCATCATAGTCAACACCTTGAACTTGTTTGAAACCTTTTGCCACCAACCTAGCTTTGTAAATCTGAACGTTTCCATCCACATCGATCTTCTTCTTGAAGACCCATTTACACTCAATGGCTTTTACACCATCAGGTAAATCACCCAAAGTCCATACTTGGTTTTGTGACATGGAACCGATTTCGGATTCAGCGGCTTTAAACCACTTTTCGGAGTCAGGGCCCATCATTGCTTCTTCGAAAGTCGCAGGTTCGTCACTGTCAATGATCAAGAGATCATGACAATTAGTCACAAGAAATCCATATCTCTCGGGCTCGTGACGAATCCTTTCGGATCTGCGAACTTCTGGCATCACAGGTTCGGACTCTACAACTCTTTGTAGATCCAGTCGCTGCTCTTCCTCGATAGGTTGAGCAGGCTCCTGTGATTCTCGAACTTCTTCGAGTTGTACTTTACTCCCACTGTTCTTCTTGGAAAGAAATTCTCTCTCAAGAAAAACACAGTTCTTAGCAACAAACACTTTGTTCTCAGATCGGTTGTAAAAGTAGTAAGCCTTGGTTTCTTAGGATAACCAACGAAGTAGCACTTATCAGATTTGGGTTCAAGCTTATCAGATATCAACCGCTTGACATAAGCTTCACAACCCCAATTTTTAGAAAAGACAAACTTGGAACTTTTCCAGTCCACATCTCATATGGCGTCTTCTCGACTGATTTTGATGGAACTCTGTTTAGCGTAAACGCAGACGTTTCTAGAGCATATCCCCAAAAGGATAATGGAAGATCTACTTGACTCATCATCGATCGAACCATATCCAATAAAGTCCGATTCCTCCTTTCAGCACACCATTCCACTGAGGTGTTCCAGGAGGAGTGAGTTGTGAAACAATTCCACAGTTACTCAGATGATCACTGAACTCTTGGCTTAAATACTCACCTCCACGATCTGATCGAAGAGCTTTGATACTTTTGCCAAGTTGGTTCTGTACTTCATTTTGGAACTCCTTGAACTTTTCAAAGGATTCCGATTTATGTCTCATTAAATAGACATAACCAAATCTACTGAAGTCATCAGTAAACGTGATGAAGTACTGAAAGTTTCCTCTAGCACTAATACTCATTGGACCACATACATCGGTATGTATTAGTCCCAATAGGTCACCGGCCCTTTCATTAAATTTGTTGAAAGGGGCCTTTGTCATTTTGCCCAATAAGCAGGATTCACACTTCTCAAATGATTCAAAATCAAATGAGTCCAAAAGTCCATCATTATGAAGCTTTTGAATCCTTTTCTCATTGATGTGGCCCAAACGACAATGCCAGAGAAACGTAGGGTTCGAGTCATTGGTTCTTAACCGTTTAGTACTTATGTTATAGACAGGCAAAGATTGGTTAAGAATATAAAGTCCATTCTCTAATGGAGCGCTACCATAAAACATTTCATTACGATCAAAAGAACAACACTTGTTTTTAATCGAAAAATGAAAGTCTTCTAAATCCAAAACAGAAATAGAAATGATGTTTCTGCTTATAGCAGGTACATAGTAGCAATTATTCAATTCTAAAACCAAGCCTGACGGCAAAGACAAATGATAAGTTCATACGGCCAATGCAGCAACTCTTGCTCCATTCCCAACGCGCAGGTCCACTTGTCCCTTCTCCAGCGTTCTACTGTTGCTTAGACCCTGCATATTTGTACAAATATGAGCGCCACAGCCGGTATCTAATACCCAAGACTTAGAACCTGAAGTAGTAACATTTACTTCTATAACATAGATACCTGAAGAAGTCGTCTCATACGTCTTCTTCGAGTTCTTTAGATCTCCAGATACTCTTTGCAATTTCTCTCCAATGCCCAGACTTATTGCAGTAATGGCATTTATCAGCATCGTAGGGCCGCGTTTGGGTTTGGAAGAAGTCTCAGGCTTATCCTGATTCCATCGGGAATGCCTTAGCTTTTCCTTTACCCTTAGCATGTTTCTTAAACTTTTTACCCCCTTGCAACATAGTACATTAGGGTTGCCCTTCTGATGTTTGGCTCAGCTGTCTTGTGAAGGGAATGTCCTGAAATCAGACTTGTATTTATTCTAGTAAAGTCGTGATGTCGAGATAAGACAATCATATGATATTGGACGGTTATAATGTTTTGCTAGAAGCCGCTTATAACTTATGAGTTATGAACTCATTACCATTATCATATGATCCTATAGGGTCACACACCTAAGCAAACTGGATAATATAAATTGGGTTTTGATCATTAGAGTAATGATTATGATCAACGTATATAAGATATACGTCGATATCGTTTTTCTATGAGGGTGTCGATCGACACTAATAGTGGGTGTCGATCGACACCTGTCGGCATCGTCTTCTCGATGTTTGACTTTCTGTGAGGGTGTCGATCGACACCAATGGTGGGTGTCGATCGACACCTGTCGGCAACTCCAGCCTATATATATGATATGAGGGTTAGAGTTTGTGAAATACAAGATAGAAGCTTTGGCTGACACAAAAAACTCAGAGAAAAACAGAGAAAACTCAAAAACGCGAATCGTTCGCGAAGGTACTAGCATCCCGTCGTCCAGTTTGTGTGCGTGTGGACTTCTGTAGAGGCGCAGCACTTGAGGCGTTTCCTTATCTCGATTACCTGTTCTTCTTCCGCTGCTTAATCTCCAGGTATGTTCGAGATTTGACAAAGATTCAATTAACACGATCCGTGGGTTAGGATGTTGTTAGGGCTGTTTTAATCTGATTAAAACCTGAACAAATCCCATCAGTGGTATCAGAGCGGTGTGTTTCTATTGAATCTGTTGAATTTTGTTAAAGATCACCTGTTAAAATCGTTTTGAAGAAGAACGCCGTTCTGGGTTCTTCGGTGTCGACCGACACCAATTCGGTGTCGATTGACACCACTACGGTTTTCGTGTGAAAACTTTGTTTTATTGAATCTGAAGCATGAAATTGAATTAGTTGAATTCAAATCGTGATATATATGATATATAGGATTGCATGCTAGATTTGTTATGTTCAAAAATCGTTTTTTGCTGCATAAATCGTTCCTTCTAGGGCTTGTGCGAAACGGGTGTCGATCGACACCATGTGTGTGTCGATCGACACCAATCAGGTTTTCGCGTGAACTTTAAGGTCACGATCGAAGATCGTGTTTCCTCAAACCACTGGTGTCGACCGACACTAAAGTAGTGTCGATCGACACCAATCGGTTCATCGCGTTTGGTTCAATTGGATTGAACCGGGTAATCGCGATCGGTTCAAACGGTAAATCGGTTATCGTTCATTGAACCGATTTGGTTGGTGTCGACCGACACTAATGTAGTGTCGATCGACACCGGTCGGTTATTTGCAAATTGATTCGATCGGTTTAATCGGTTAAATGGTTTATCGCGATTGAACCGGATCGGAATCTGTCGGTCAACACAAACTAGTTGTGTCGATCGACACTGATCTGGTGTCGATCGACACCACTTCAGAATTTGCGTTCCTAACTTGTTTAACTTAAGAATTTTTAAAGGTTTAAAACAAGTTGAAATATCTAGGATATATAATTGATATAAACTAGATTTAAAGTTCAGTTCCTCAAACAAAATATTAAGCTTTTAATATCTTCCCAATCTTGTCAACTGTCAAGGCTCGTTTCATTGTGTGATGGGTCTGCCAAAGCAGGGTGTCCGCAATTACATGAGTGAGGCAGGTTGTAATCGTTACTACGGACTTAAAAGATTGGTTTGCTTAAATGGGCTATCAAAATTGTTTTGGCTCAGAGATATAGGATCGGATTTGATATAAGATATTAATCAGAGACAAGAATTATATATGATATAATTAGCAAAGTGTTGCTTACCTAAAAAGCTAAAAGTTTGGGCGATGGGCCAAAGCTCACTCAAATATTTTGTGAAATATGGATCTTGGATCATTATATTCAATTGAGGAAAATTGTTTTGAATATAATGTGAGTTTCTTAATTGTTAAGATTTCTCATTACTTGAACATCGAAACTAAACTCTCATTTTGTGTTTTTTTTCAGCTATGGCTAGCTCCCCTCACAGAAACACATTCTCACTTCGATCCGTCCTTGAGAAGGACAAGCTTAATGGATCGAACTTCCTTGAATGGTATCGGAACTTGAGAATTGTTCTCAAGCAGGAGAAAAAGGAATATGTCCTTGAAAAGGTTCTCCCTGAGAAACCGAAATCCAATGCCGGACACGCTGAAAGGAATGCTTGGGAGAAGCATTCCAATGATGAGGTCGATGTGAGTTGTCTCATGCTGGCCACCATGAACTCGGACTTGCAGAAGCAATACGAGAACGTGGCGTCACCTGTTGAGATGATCACTAGCCTGAAAGGGATGTTTCAGGAGCAAGCACGAACTGAGAGATACCAGACGGTTAAGTCTCTCATTGAGTGCAGGCTACCAAAGGATGGTCCAGTTAGCCCACATGTCATTAAGATGATGGGTTATATTGATAACTTGGCAAAACTGGATTGTCCCCTTAGCCAAGAGTTGGCTACGGACATCATTTTGCAATCGTTGCCGTCAAGCTTTGATCAGTTTATCATGAACTATAACATGAACAACATGACAAAGACTTTGACGGAACTGCATGGCATGCTCAAGACAGCTGAGCCAAACATCAAAAAGGGCACCCCTAATGTACTTTTGGTGCAAGGGGGTAAAAAGTTTAAGAACATGCTAAGGGTAAAGGAAAAGCTAAGGCATTCCAGATTGAGAATCAGGATAAGCCTGAGGCTTCTTCCAAACCCAAACGCGGCCCTACTGATGCTGATAAATGCCATTACTGCAATAAGTCTGGGCATTGGAAGAGAAATTGCAAAGAGTATCTGGCAGATCTAAAGAACTCGAAGAAGACGTATGAGACGACTTCTTCAGGTATCTATGTTATAGAAGTAAATGTTACTACTTCAGGTTCTAAGTCTTGGGTATTAGATACCGGCTGTGGCGCTCATATTTGTACAAATATGCAGGGTCTAAGCAACAGTAGAACGCTGGAGAAGGGACAAGTGGACCTGCGTGTTGGGAATGGAGCAAGAGTTGCTGCATTGGCCGTAGGAACTTATCATTTGTCTTTGCCATCAGGCTTGGTTTTAGAATTGAATAATTGCTACTATGTACCTGCTATAAGCAGAAACATCATTTCTATTCCTGTTTTGGATTTAGAAGACTTTCATTTTTCGATTAAAAACAAGTGTTGTTCTTTTGATCGTAATGAAATGTTTTATGGTAGCGCTCCATTAGAGAATGGACTTTATATTCTTAACCAATCTTTGCCTGTCTATAACATAAATGCAAACGGTTAAGAACCAATGACTCGAACCCTACGTTTCTCTGGCATTGTCGTTTGCGCCACATCAATGAGAAAAGGATTCAAAAGCTTCATAAAGATGGACTTTTGGACTCATTTGATTTTGAATCATTTGAGAAGTGTGAATCCTGCTTATTGGGCAAAATGACAAAGGCCCCTTTCAACAAATTTAATGAAAGGGCCGGTGACCTATTGGGACTAATACATACCGATGTATGGTCCAATGAGTGTTAGTGCTAGAGGAACTTTCAGTACTTCATCACGTTTACTGATGACTTCAGTAGATATGGTTATGTCTATTTAATGAGACATAAATCGGAATCCTTTGAAAAGTTCAAGGAGTTCCAAAATGAAGTACAGCACCAACTTGGTAAAAGTATCAAAGCTCTTCGATCAGATCGTGGAGGTGAGTACTTAAGCCAAGAGTTCAGTGATCATCTGAGTAATTGTGGAATTGTTTCACAACTCACTCCTCCTGGAACACCTCAGTGGAATGGTGTGTCTGAAAGGAGGAATCGGACTTTATTAGATATGGTTCGATCGATGATGAGTCAAGTAGATCTTCCATTATCCTTTTGGGGATACGCTCTAGAAACGTCTGCGTTTACGCTAAACAGAGTTCCATCAAAATCAGTCGAGAAGACACCATATGAGATGTGGACTGGAAAAGTTCCAAGATTGTCTTTTCTTAAAATTTGGGGTTGTGAAGCTTATGTCAAGCGGTTGATATCTGATAAGCTTGAACCCAAATCTGATAAGTGCTACTTCGTTGGTTATCCTAAGGAAACCAAGGCTTACTACTTTTACAACCGTTCTGAGAACAAAGTGTTTGTTGCTAAGAACTGTGTTTTCTTGAGAGAGAATTTCTTTCCAAGAGAACAGTGGGAGTAAAGTACAACTCGAAGAAGTTCGAGAATCACAGGAGCCTGCTCAACCTGTCGAGGAAAGCAGCGACTGGATCTACAAAGAGTTGTAGAGTCCGAACCTGTGATGCCAGAAGTTCGCAGATCCGAAAGGATTCGTCAAGAGCCCGAGAGATATGGATTTCTTGTGACCAATTGTCATGATCTCTTGATCATTGACAGTGACGAACCTGCGACTTTCGAAGAAGCAATGGGGCCCTGACTCCGAAAAGTGGTTTAAAGCCGCTGAATCCGAAATCGGTTCCATGTCACAAAACCAAGTATGGACTTTGGGTGATTTACCTGATGGTGTAAAAGCCATTGAGTGTAAATGGGTCTTCAAGAAGAAGATCGATGTGGATGGAAACGTTCAGATTTACAAAGCTAGGTTGGTGGCAAAAGGTTTCAAACAAGTTCAAGGTGTTGACTATGATGAAACCTATTCCCCAGTCGCTATGCTTAAATCTATTCGGATTCTCCTAGCAACAGCCGCTCATTATGATTATGAGATTTGGCAAATGGATGTGAAAACAGCTTTCCTTAACGGGATTCTGGAGGAGGATGTGTACATGACACAACCTCCGGGTTTCATTGATCCTAATGCTGCTGGGAAAGTATGCAAGCTTCATAAATCCATTTATGGATTGAAGCAAGCATCTCGGAGTTGGAACCTACGTTTTGATGAAGCAGTTAAAAAGTTTAACTTCATCAGAACGAAGAGGAACCTTGCGTTTACAAGAAGACTAGTGGGAGCGCAGTTGCATTTCTCGTATTGTATGTAGACGACATACTTCTCATAGGAGATGATATTCCGTTACTTCAGTCAGTAAAGGACTGGCTAGGAAGTTGTTTCTCGATGAAAGACATGGGTGAAGCCGCCTATATTCTTGGAATAAGGATCTATAGATAGATCAAAGAGGCTAATTGGACTGTGTCCAGGACACTTATATCGATAAGGTTCTACACAGGTTCAACATGCATGATTCCAAGAAGGGCTTGCTTCCGATGTCTCATGGCATTACTCTCAGCAAGAAGCAGTGTCCTTCGACACCTGCTGAGAAAGAGCGCATGAGTAGGATTCCTTTTGCTTCTGCAGTAGGATCTATTATGTATGCCATGCTTTGTACTCGTCCAGATGTTGCTTGTGCTTTAAGCATGACGAGTCGATACCAATCAGATCCCGGTGAGAGTCACTGGACTGCCGTCAAGACAATCCTGAAGTATTTGAGAAATACCAAGGATAAGTTCTTAGTGTACGGAGGAAGTGATGAGCTTGTAGTGATGGTTATACGGACGCCAGCTTTCAGACAGATAGAGACGATTTCCGATCTCAGTCTGGTTACGTCTTCTGTCTGAATGGAGGTGCAGTTAGTTGGAAGAGTTCCAAGCAGAGCACCGTGGCGGACTCAATGACCGAGGCTGAATACATCGCTGCTTCTGAAGCGGCGAAGGAGGCTGTTTGGATCAGGAAGTTCATTACTGAGCTTGGTGTGATTCCTAGCATTCTGAGCCTGTGGCATTGTTTTGTGACAACAATGGAGCCATAGCTCAGCTAAGGAGCCCAGATCACATCAGAAATCCAAACACATGAGAGGAGATATCATCTGATTCGTGATATCATTGAAGAGGTGACGTCAAGATCAGCAGAGTTCCGACAGACGAGAACGTTGCTGACCCGTTGACTAAGCCACTCCCCACGCGACCGAAGCGTGAGAGTGATGCAGCTGCTATAGCATTAGATTCTTAAGCAGTAATCTTGTTTTAGTGGGAGTTACATATTTATGTTTTGATGTTCATGTAACTACAGGGTGTTATGTTTTATTTAATGAATTGTTTCAGTATTATTTAATGTGTTATTAAATAATTGTCCAAAATAATTTAGGCATTCTTATAGA